>PVHP010034141.1:0-19242 GCA_004024765.1 Zapus hudsonius
GAGGGAGAGGGATGTCAGAGTGTCTCAGAGCAGCACTTGTACCCCCAGGTGGGCACAGAAGAGATGAATGCCTGAGAAGTCCAGAAACTAAGAACACCCAACTGCAGGTACCGTCCAAGCCCCAGTGGCCCAGGAGCAGACTTCTCCCAGATGAAGGGGCACCCAGAACAGGCTCTGGGTCTCAGGGAAGGTCTTTGGAGCCGACAGCCTAGGGTGACTGCAGTGGGCTGTGGGGCTGGGCTGGGTGGTGGGCGTGAAGGGCATGCACTAGGCAGGAGAGCGACATACACTTACGGCGTTATCCCCCAGGATGTCCAGCTTCTTCATGAGCTCCGTGACCAGGATGTCCTAGGAGGCAGAGAGAGAGAGGGACAGGCCAGCATGGAGCAGCAGCCGGGCAGGCCTTGCGGGGCAGAGGAGGGCAGGGACTTACGGTCACGCCTTCAGCCTCGCAGTACACCTGCAGGGGGCTCTTCCCATCTACGAAAGGCGTATGGTGGAGGTTGATGGCGGGTGACTTCCTCTCTCTCTCCTGAGACAGAGAGCAGAAGGTGGGCATAAGTCGAATTCTCTTCCCATCCCTTCCTTCCTAGAGCACTGTAGTGGGCCTGGGGGGATACTGTCCATCACCAGTGAGAAGTCAGCCCGAGTGGAGGCCCCTGGCAGAAACCTCACTGGACTTGCCTGAGACTGCCCTTGTGTGCTCGGGGTCCTGGCTGGATGGAGTTCCAGCCCCGTGGCTCTGGCAGGCTCCACCCCAGTCCCCACTTGCTCATCTGTCCATGAACCCTAGGAGATGTCAGAAAGCTCGGGTGGAGATTCACCCGTGGGGCTGGCAGAGGGGGACCTGGAGGAGACCACTGATGGCCTTCACAGTCTTCACATGCAGAATCACATGCGGGAGTGGGGGGGGGCAAGGAGGATGGCCACACACCCAGAGAGGCAGATGACCAGCTATCAACAGTGGCTCCATCTGCCTCAGTGCCCACAGGACTGAGATGGCAGGTCTAGAGCTACACCTGTGTGGACACTTCCTTCAGCCTCAGTGGCTCCCACTGTCCAGCTGTCCTCGTGGAAGGTGGCACAGTGACCTGGCCCAGCCTGATCTTCCCTGAGGATCCTGACCCTTTCCTCCTGTCCTCTGTAGATCTTGGACCAAGGTCAGCAGTGCACAGATGAAAGGGCTCCTGACCACTATGCCGACACCTCCCCCTATGAGCAGACTCAATGTCTGCCGGGCCACACAGAGGCCTGGGCGCTGTCCCTCCACATGTCACCACAGTGTGGCCATAACCAGTGACGCAGAGGCCACAGGTGCGGAAGCAGGCCTGGTCTTTCCGTCTGCTTTGCTGTGCCTTTATGGCACCATGCCAGGCTAGCTCCTCAGGTCACCGTGGTCTGCCTAGCTGCCCTCATCCCTCCTGGGAGGTGTACAGTTAATCCCGACTTGCCTCTCTCCTCTCCCGTGGGGCCCTTGAGTTCCTGTTCAAAAACTCACAAGAATCCGGAGGCTCGAGGACAGGATGGCCCACCAGCTCAGTGGCGCCCTAGGTCCACCCTACCTCAAGCTCCAGGATCCGGAACTCCAGCAGCTCGTTCTGGTCCTTGGTATCCTGGACCTCGTGCTTTAGCCGAGCCTCTTCCGTCTCCATTTGCTTTATCTGAAGAAACGAGGTTGTCTTATCAGGGAGCAAGCTCACGAAGTCAACTCCCTGGCCTTCTAGACAGCTGCTTGCTTTCCAGGGGGATGGTGGACCCGCCTAGTGCTAAGCCTGGAAGCTCCTCGGGGTTCGTGTGAACCCCAAGTGCTCAGCCCAGTCTGTGGTGTGTTCCAGAGGGACTTGGCAAGTTTCTGCCCCTTGGCTAAGTCAGGGTAGGGGCAGGGAGGGCCCGATGCCATGAGCAGGGGAACCAGGAGCCAGAGACCCACGCTGAGCAGCATTGGGGGAAGGGCAGGGGTGCTACAGAGGACAGGTTTGCCCTGCCTGGGCCTAGAGCCCAGGGCACATCGTTGCCCCATGGGAGAACCAGATGCTGTGACTGCCTGGCCATGCTTGAGACTTGATGGGGCCAATAGTGAGGGAGCTGGTGCGAGGGCTTCCTAAGGGTAAAACACAGAAGGGCTGGGATGGAGCTCCGTGGTAAGGGACAGGCACAAGGCCCCGGGATTGATACCTAGCATGATAAAAGTGAGCAAATAAAAGCCAAAGAGGAGCCCAGTGCCGTCCACAGTGCATGTCCTGGGCAGCTTCATGAAGGCAGGTGGCCACTGTGGTCAGGTGTCAGGGCGAAAGCCTTTGGGGCCTTTTGGAG
Organism: Zapus hudsonius; assembly: GCA_004024765.1. NCBI lineage: Eukaryota > Metazoa > Chordata > Mammalia > Rodentia > Dipodidae > Zapus > Zapus hudsonius. The sequence continues at coordinate 2,314 of PVHP010034141.1, forward strand.
GCACCCCCTGGCTTAATCTCAGGACGGCACCTGACAGCTTGCCACGAGGTGCTTAGCTTAATGAGTTTCGGGAGGTGATCTCGATTGGCCGTTCTGCACAGGTTCTTACCATTAGCCCTCTGATTGGCCAGGAAGCTCTATATATTCGGCCTCGTTCCCCGCAATAAAAAGCACATGTTCATCAACCCACAAGCGGTGTGTGTGTATCTGTATGATCACTGCCCCCGCGGGTGACGGGCATAGTCAGGTAACTGCATTCATCTCCCCCAGATGTGAACTTAGTGGACTCAGGGGCCTGCACTAACGCTCAGGAAGCCAGCAAGGTGGACATCCTGGAAGTTGCACCTATTCAATGAATGCCGGGTCCTTCTGCAGTTCTTACACTGAGCAGCTGGCTGTGGTGAAGCATCTGCCGGGTCAGAAACATGACCCTGTGCCCATCGGAGCCACCAAAGAACAGATTATTTTAATGTGTGTGTGGAGGGGTGTGCAAGATGCCTGTGCACATGAGTGTGCGTGTGTGTGGACGCCAGAGGACAATCTTGGGAGGCAGCGGCAGGATCACCTTCACCTGCTTGGAGACAGAGCCTCACAGTGTCCTGGATTCACCAATCAGGCTAGTCTGGTTGGCCAGAAAGCTCCAGAAATCCTCCTGTCTCTCCCTCCCTAGTGCTAGAATTACAGGTGTGTGCCATCATGTCCAACATCTTATGTGGGCACTGGGGACTGAGTTTAGGTCCTCGTGCTTGAGACGCAGGCATCGCCTCAGCCCAGAAAATAGATTTTCAGTGTGCACACGAGCATATCCGTGTGCACGAAGCATTTCAGTGTAGATGCCATGGGTGTTACTATGCATATGAACATCTTGGTATGCACACGTGTGTTTAAGTGTGGATGTGCATGGGTGTCAGTGCGCACCTCAAATGGAAGGCACACATCTGTCTGAGCCTGCTTGGGGAAAGGTGTGATGGTCTCACACTAGTAAGAGCCTAACTACCCCAGGTTTGCTGAGATGCTTTAAGCACAGAAAACATTCCAAGCAATAGCTTGGAATCTCTCCAGAGCTGGGGAGATAGGAGAGGTGAAAGCAGTTTTGGAGTCTCTTGCTACCCAGAACCAAGCGTCCAGAACTGCAGCTACCGTCAGGTGCCAGTCAAGTTACAGTCAGGAACAAAAGTCCAAGTTTACCTGAGGGCTCTCAAAGGGGCTGTTCTCTGAGGACACCCAGACTCAGGACAAACGTTACTGAAAGCAGCTCCCTAACGCCCATGGCTTCCAAAGGTTTGGAAAGGACAGATTTGCATGAAGATTCTCCCACGGTCCACCCATGGGTCATCAGCTCAGCACAGCACCATGCAGACAGCTGCAGACGCAGCTCTAAAGGACCTGGAGGACAGGCCCTGGCTCCTCATCCAGGAGGTGAAGTAGAGTCAGCAGCCAGGGGTCCCAGGGGCTCCCCTCAGAATCAGCCACAGAAGGGCCTGGAACCTGTGCCCAAGCCCACCAGCAGCCCAGAGGGCTCACTGCCCACCCCACGAGTGCAAGGCATCTTGCCAGACACACAGGGCGGAGGTGGGGTGTACCTTTTCAACGAGTTCTTGGTTCCTTCGATACAGCGCTTGCTTATCCTCAATCCATTTCATATCCTTGAAAAGGGATTGAAATGGAGATGTGAGTGTCCTGCAGGAGAGCATTGCGAGGCCACATCCAAACCAGGACTGGGCACAACTCAGCACCCCAGCACTGCTCCTGACCAGACATCGTGGACAAGCGCCCGTTCTCTTTGAGGTCCTGGACTCTTTGAGGTCCTGGACTCTTTGAGGGTCCTGGACAATTTGAGGGTCCTGGACTCTTTGAGGTCCTGGACTCTTTGAGGGTCCTGGACAATTTGAGGGTCCTGGACTCTTTGAGGTCCTGGACTCTTTGAGGGTCCTGGACAATTTGAGGGTCCTGAACTCCTTGAGGTCCTGGACAATTTGAGGGTCCTGGATTTTGAGGTCCTGGACTCTTTGAGGTCCTGGAGTCTTAGAGGGTTCTGAACTCTGAGGTCCTGGACTCTTTGAGGGTCCTGAACTCTGAGTTCTTGGACTCTTTGAGGGTCCTGGACTCTTTGAGGTCCTGGGCTAAGAGCAGGTACACCTAAACCTGCATCCAGAGACTTCTCAAGATGTCATGTACCACCACATGGATAGCAAACACCCCAGGCCAAGATCCCCGAGCTGGCCAGTGAGGACTCAGGCTGGGCAGGAAAGCTGGGGCTTGGACAGGTGGGAGAGGACAATCCATTCAACATGGAGTCCTGTCCACTTCACATTCAGGACACATGACAAACGCATGTGTCAAAAGACTTGTTTGGACAGCATCTGGCCTAGCCTCACAGTCAGATTTAGGAGGAATCCAGTGTCCTCAGAAAACCCCTTTTCACCTGGACACTCTGGCCCACCCCTTGTCATGGTTTGATCCAGGTGTCCCCCACAAACAAATGAATGTGTTCTGATTGATCGATCCCTAGCTGATGGAAGTTTGGGGATTAGAACTTCTCTGGAGCTGTGTTGGGGGTGGGCTTATGGGGGTTGTGAGCCAGCTTCCCCTTGTCAATATTCGGCACACCTTCTTGCCACTGTTTGCAGTGCTGTGGCAGAGGTGATGTCACCCTCTGCTCATGCCATCGCTTTCTCTGCCAGGATGGAGTCTCCCCTCGAGTCCATAAGCCAAATAAACCCATTCCTCCACAAGCCGTTTTGCTTGTGTTCTTTCTACGCAGCAACTAGAAAGCTGATTACAACACCCCAAATCATAGTGTGAGGAGAGCTGGCTGTTTTAGATACTGGAGTTGGGAAGGTGCCTGCAGAGGTGTGGTCAGGTCCAGAGCTGAGGGCCACAGCGCCCCCCTCCTCCTCCTTCCAGCCCTCAGCTCCTCACCACTCTTTCTCTTCTCGAACAAGCAACAGGACAGCAGCATCTGGGCCATGACATTAGGCTGGGCCTGAAGGACATCTCCTGTGACATCCAGGCCCCTTGGTCCATGAGGGACGTGCAAGGTGTCATCTCACCATCACTGCAGCGCATGACCACAATGGCCAGGGAATGTGTGTCAGGTAAGCAGTGGTGGGTGCTGCGATACTGAATTTGAGGACACTGGCAATGGGACATGCCAGCACTCTCAATGTCCTCCTGTCCATCTAGCGGTGTACATGTTGAGGACCACTGGGGGCTCAGCACTAGCACTGGACAGGAGCCAGGGGAGCCACCCTACTCTCAGACAGCTCTCGACACCCCATGGAGACATCCTCTAGCCTCGTCTCAGGTCCAGCAGGTCACAAGGGGATTGTCAGGCCCATAGGAACAGATGTCCTCATGGGACCCAAGAACCCAGAAATGGTGAGGATGGATTCCCCCAGGTCAGTGGCCATTTCTGGAATAGCCTCTGGGGTGCGTAGAACCTCAGTCTGAGCAGCGCCTCAGAGCACCGATGGCCAAGCCCTGCCCCACGAGTAGGTGGCCTCCTGCCTCTCTCATGGTGGCCAGGCATTCCTTCTGAGTCTCGGAGTTCGTATTGAGCTGTACCACGCATCTTGTGAAGCCTGCGGTGTCTGATCAGCTCCAGCCCTATGGAATAATGCCCATGCCTCCACCTTCTCAAAGGGCAGCCTGTGAGGGCCAGGCCTCTGCCAGCCCCCCACCCACCCAGAGGTGCGGGCCCTGTGAGTGCCCGGAGGGGCTCACCTGCCCCTGCTCGGCCAGCGCCCTCTCCAGGTCCTCCACCCGCGCATGCGCTCTCTGCACTTCTGCCTGCAGCTGCTCGCGGGTCTGTAGAGCGGGAGGAAAAACACATCAGATTTTCTCCAGCCGTCCAGGCACACAGGCGTGCTCACAGAGAGGCCGCAGACCAACTAAGTGAGACGGGGCCATGCTGGGTCTTGCTGTGGGGAGGGTGGTTTCCAGGAAGGCAAGAACTTTGAGGCTGTGTGAAAGAAGCCATCTCAAGTAGGGCACAGCAGGGGACATGGGGAGACTCCTGAGAGCTTTCTGGAAATCCCTCGCTTATGGGGTCAAATAGGGAGAGAGGAGTCCTGGGTCCTGGTGTGCTCAGCCCTGTTGGTACTGGATAGACTGGTTGTGTTGGTGACAGGCCACACGGACAGACTGTCCGCTAGTCTGTAGAAGCACCCCAAAGGTGTGGCTCCTGTCCAAGCACCCTCTGCGGGCCCTCGGGTGCTCTGCAGCTTGCTCTCCTGATGGGCCTTCTCTGGACTTGTCTCTTGGACAAGTGGGCCTGTGGTCAGCAAGCAGGTCCCTCTGGTTTGTGGAAGTCCCTCTTGTGCCTGGCTCTGGCTGGGTCCCGTCACTCGCCCTTGACCTAACTTGCTCTGCCCACAGAGCTCTCATCTCTGGTCTTAGGGAGGTATGGACAGAGGTCGTGTCTAACACTGTCTTTCTCCAAAGATCATGCAAAAATTAAGTCAAAGAAGTAAAAGAGGAAGCATTTAAGATCCATTCTCTTGGTGTGAGAGTGGGCGCAAGTGTGGGTGGCTGGCTGGGTGTGCAGGCACAGGTGTGCGAGAGAGGAGTCCTGAGGACAAACTCAGGTGTTATATCCTCAGGAGTTCCGTCCACCTCTCTTGAGACAAGTCCCCCACTGACCTATAAATCACCAATTAGAGCAGCTGGTCAGCGAGCCCCAGAGAACCTCCTGTCCCCAACTCCCCAGTGCTTGGATTACAGGTGCACATTACCACATCCGGCATTTATGGGGGCTCTGGGAAGCAAACTCAGGTCCTCACTTTACCATGGAAGCTGTCCCCCCCCATACATACAGCCTGTTATATCCTTTCCACTGTCATGGTGGGGGTCACCTCGTGAGCGTCCACCCCACCAGAATCAGGGGCAAGAGAGCTGGTGAGGATTTCTCTTTGAGTCCTTATAATAAGTGCCCTCAATGGAAGCGCTCAGGACGAAGGAGGGGTCAGGTCTGCAGGGTGGCTCCCCAAGGGGAGCTGAATGGACGCAGCCAGAGGCGGTGATCACTGCTCCCTCATCCTGAGAGGTCTGTCTTCCACCCCGCCTACAATCCCTCATTGCACAACAGCTGCCTCCTGCCCTGGAGGTTAGGGAGGTTGTGGCCAACTGGAACCCCAGACCCTACAGCCTGCTCAGGAGAGCTCCCCGTTCCCCGCGAAGTGGCCTGTCTTCCCACTGCGCCAGCCATGGTTCCTAAGGCGGCTGCCCCTGGGAAGCATCAGTTTTGATGGCACCAGCCATGAGGACACCCTCCTTTCCCTGACAGCCTCACTGTCTGCAATGGCCAGCGGAGGGTGCCCGGCCACTGCTGATGCTGGGCGTGTCCAAGGGAAGCACACAGGTGCAGAGCCTGTCTGTGAGGCTCCAGATAGAAGCAGGCACAGGTTTGGGCTCAAGAGTGAACAGTATTCACACACTCACCCACTACCCCTGTCTATCTGCGTCTCCCAGTCACAGTGTCGCTCCCTTGGAGCCTGGTGACTTCATCTGAGAGGAAGCAGGCCCTTGTGCAGTGACCACAGCCCTTTGTGGGGACAGATGAGGGCCTTCAGGGCCCTTCCCCCACACCCACGCTGCCACCATTCAGGCCTGTCCCACACCCAGCCCAGCATGGCCTCCACCACGCTTGCTTTTAATGACCTCAGGGAGTGTCACCCAGAGAGCAGTCGTATTAGAGAGGGAACCGACTCAGCCATGAAATCTGGGAGAGTCGAGTGTCCCTGGCAGGGCCGCAGGGAGCAAGCCGAAAGGAGCTGAGTGGGAGCTGGGACGTCATGGAGTAGAAGTCCTTTAGACCTTAACTTCTCGCTCTGCATCCAGCGTCCCTCCAACCTGCTCCTGAAGTAAGGCGTAGGCTCGCTGCAGCGCCTGGTACTCCATGGTCAGCTGCCGAAACCTCAGCTCCGTCTCTTCCTTGGCCAGGCCCTGGAGAGGCACCACATGTGCAGAGAGGGGAGCAGCGTCAGCACCAACCCCTGTGGCATCACTTTCAGACAGCTGGGCTCTGCTCTTACCAGTAAGGCCCATTGGAGAGATCTTTCTAGAACATGACAGCCTGCAAGGAGAGCTGCCACCTGAGGGCCAGTGCTGCTTGGAGATGGAATTTCTTGGAAGCAACCTGAGCCCCTGGGGTAGATGGCTTGTTGATTGGTGGCCAGTGGCCAGGGCCTCCCTGCCAACCAGGTCGCCCTGGTCCAGTGGACTCTCCATTACTGACTAGGCCCCCCCTTAGCTCTGCTCTGCAGAAATGCGTCATGGTGGGCATAATGGCTCCAGAGGCTGAGGTGGGAGAGTTGCGTTCAAGGACACCCTGGGCTGCCGAGTGAGTTCCAGGTCAGCCTGGGCTAAATAGAGTGAGATCCTGCCTCAAAAAATCAACAAAAAAATATATGTCGTGGGGCTGGAGAGATGGCTCAGAGGTTAAGGCACTTGCCATCACTGCCTAAGGCCCCGGGTTCAATTCCCCAGGACCCACATATGCCAGACCCACAAGGTGGTAGCCCTGGTGTGCGCTCTCTCTCTCTCTCTCTCTCTCTCTCTCTCTCTCTCTCTCTCTGTATCTCTCTGCTTGAAAATGAATAAATAAGGGCTGGAGAGATGGCTCAGCGGTTAAGGCACTTGCCTCCAGTGCCTAAGGCCCTGGGTTCAATTCCCCAGGACCCACATAAGCCAGACCCACAAGGTGGTGGCCCTGGTGTGCTCTCTCTCTCTCTCTCTCTCTCTCTCTCTCTCTCTATCTATCTATCTATCTCTCTGCTTGAAAATGAATAAATAAAATATCTTTAAAAATATATGTCGTACAAAGGGTACGGGGCTTTCTCAAGGGAGTGCAGGGTCCCAGGCAGCGAAGCTTTCCCAGGAGGCTGCCCGCCCTGTGCTCACTCCTGCACAGCCATCCCCAGGGCTGTGCCTCGAGCTGCTTCTAGGCGCAGTGACACTTGTTGTCACAGCCAGAAAGCAGGTGCTGGTGGGCCTGCTGCCACCGGGTGGACCACAGGTTGGAGGGTGGGTCACACCTAGAAATGACTGAGTCTTGAAACTGCCCCCCCCCCACCAACCTCGCCACCCCTGCCTGCTGCTTGGTGGCAGTGGCTTTGTCATGATGGCTTTGATTTCTGGGCTGGTTCATGGCCTCGGACCACCTTCTAGCATCTGCCAGGGAAGGCCGGTCACGGCCTTGCCCCCGGGCCTGGTCAAGACTAGGAGTCCCATCCATTCCCTGTGTGTACACAGCACACAGCTCAGGGGCTGGCCAGTCGCTACAAACCCAAACCCTGGCTTCCAGGAGTGAGGGCTGAGCTGGCTGCTAGACTTGAGGTGACCATCGTTCTGGCAGGACGGGCTGGCCAGTGGGGACACCTGGCTCTTGTGTCTAAGTCACAAGTTCCTCTCAATGCCCTGGGGCCCCAAATGCCTCGGCCTGGGGCCCACCTCCCGCTGGATGATTTGGACCTTCCTGGGAAGCTCTTGGAGAGAGAGTGGGGAGCCCTCTGCGATCCTCTGCAGAAGGGTTCAGGGTCTATGGATGGAAGGAAGCGTAACTGGACACTGGGAAGGAGGAGTGGCTCTCAGCAGCCAAGCAGCAAGTGTGCACGAGGGAGGGCTACCAGGGCGGCCAGGAGCCTCGCAGGGATCAGAGCTCACTTGAGATGCCACCCCAACCCCATGTCCCACCCTGGGGATGATGGCAAGTCCAGGAAATGATCCAAGTGAAGTTACCTCTTCCAGGTCATCGTCTGGGGTGCATGGGGTCTGGTCTGTCCTGTCTGTTTGATAAGAGATGGAAGAGCCGTCGGATTCCAGGGAAGCCTCTTCATCATATCCAAAGAAGGTCTCCACGACAACCGGCTTCTGACCGAAACGCAACATGTCAGTGCTCGGGCCGCAGCACCAGGCCTCCTCCGGCCTCCTCTTCCTGTCGCCCGGCTCTGAGGGCGACACCTGGGAAACTGTCCCCCTACTGCATGGCCCCACTGAAATCCACTCCTGCACTGCCCTTTCGGGGGACTGAGACAGGCCAAGATGGTGAGAGCCAGCTTGGTCACATCTGGAGAAGGGCTGGTGGAAGGCCCAAGGGCAAGTGGCCCACAGTCCTATGGATAAGCTTGACTTTGACCTTCATGGCCTCTGAGCTCACACAGGCTGCAGTGAAGCCACGGGTTCCTCTTGTGTTTATACAAGCGTCCATCCTCGACAGACTGGAGTAAAAGCCACACTGGACCAAGTCTTCTAACAGCTACTTTATGAGACCCTGCCTTCAAGGACCACCTCCAGCCCAGGATCCCCTCGACTCTTGCCTGTAAAACCTTGAGTTTGTTCATTTCGGCTTTAGACATTTTACAAAGCCCAAAAGTTGCCCATCTTCTCTCAGCCACAGTTAAGGTCCCTTCCTTCCTCAGCATATGCTGAAGCAGTGACTGGTCACTGTGACCTTGGGTCTCCCTGATGGACCCTCTTTCAGAACCTTCCAGGAGGGGGCTGGAGAGATGGCTCAGCGGTTAAGGCACTTGCCTCCAGTGCCTAAGGCCCCGGGTTCAATTTCCCAGGACCCACATATGCCAGACCCACAAAGTGGTGGCTCTGGTGTTTCTCTCTCTCTCTCTCTCTCTCTCTCTCTCTCTCTCTCTCTCTCTCAATCTCTCAATCTCTGTTTGAAAAATGAATAAATAAAATATTAATTAAAAAAAGACTTAAAAAAAAAAGAACCTTCCAGGACAGCTCCTCCCTGGTTCCCATGTCCATCAGGTTCCCCACAGACCACCGTTGCTGGCCCCTCTCCCTGCGTCCTCCTGCCCAGCAGAGCTCAAAGAGGTTGTCCGCGTGCTAACCACTGCCCACCTCTTCAGCTGACTGACCACCTGTGTTCAGCCCTGCCCACCCTGTACCCCAACCTTCTCCATAGAAATATCTAGAAAACAAGCAAGCCAAACAAGCATAATCTTGAGGTTCTTTCATTGAACTTCCAGCCTCTCTGGTCTCTAATTATCCACCTTCAAGTACAGCTGTGGCCTGGCTTCCTCATGGCAACGCTCATTTTCTCGTCATCAGTCAGTCGCTCCTCTCCCGATGAATTCCACCTGCCGCCTCCTGCTTTCCTCTCGAAAACCTCACCGGCCTTTTATGCTCAGCTCACTGCTGGCCAGTGCCTCCATGGCTCCAGGCCCCCTGTTCTCAAGGCTCTTCAAGTGTGACCTCCCACCTCTCCCTTCTCTCAGAAGCCCACAGTCAGCTGGGGCATTGTGCCAGCCATGCCCCAGTCACTTCCAAATGCCCTGAAGAAATCCTGAGGTGAGAGCTCCTGACACACTCTTCCTCTCCTCCAGCCTCGGGGGCCAGTGACTGGGTGGAGAATGGAGAGGGTGAAAACAACACACATACACACAATGCAGGGAAAGCGGGGATCCGGCAGACCCTTTGGGAATGCCCCCAAAGTTGCCTCAATAAAACCCTAGGCTTATAAGCAGCATGGTGCTCTCGAGACTCCTCAAGTCTCCACTGTTCCTAGGACACAGATCAGCCTTGTGGGGTGTGAGAGGAGCCTCCATGGAACAGTGTGATGGTTAGGTTTTGTTGTCAACTTGGGCTTTTTAATTATCTTGGGCGGGTCTCCGAGGATGTTCACAGGAAGGCAGCCTCTCAGCAAGGGGCAGGATGTAAAGAAGCTCAAAGAAGCTGGAAGTAAACATCCTTTCCTGTGTGGGCCGTGCAGGAAGGAAATTCCAGAGACTCAGGAAGCCATTAAGTCTGGGGAAGGGTTGTAAGACCCCACCCTAAGGTTATATAAAGGGGAAGAAATTCTCTCCTGGCTCTCCTGCCTGTTTGCTGTTCTGTGTGTGGTGTTGGTGATGGGATTTTCTCTCTGCTTGGACCTGTGAAAGGGGAGCAGCCTCTCACTTTTATGGGACTTCCCTGGATCTGTAGCTTGAGTAAATCATTTCCTCCCATAAATTGTGCCTGGTTTGAAGATTCATCCCAGCGGCGTGTGGCTGAACAGTGTGAGGGCAGGTGCGTCTGCGGGGGATGCATGGTCCAACCAGGACCCATAGCAGTAGACAGCCCCACAGAGGTGGCAGGCTTCTGACCCCAGATCTGTGAGCCTCACTGACAGGGGTACAGGAAAGAGGACACTGGCATCGGTCACTCCCTGCTCCTCATCACTGAGACAGTTGTTCCTGTGGACTCACACCTTCCCTAGGAAATGTGAAAGCAATGAAGAGGGGGTTTCACACTGCCGGGGAAGCAAGTCCAAGCACGGGGACATTGTTTCAGCCACCAGAAAAAGGAGCAGGGAGGCCTTGGTGGAGCAGGTCCCGGGAGGGTCCAGAGCTCCACTGTTGAAATAAGGAGTCTGCACATGGCTCCCTCCTCCGTCCTGGGCACAGGCTGACCAAACTATAATTTACAGAAGTGTGTTCAGCAGCCTTGTCACAAATATGAAACCAGCCGGCTGCTTCCCAGCACTGCCCAGAGCCTGTCTGAACAGTCAGAACTCCTGACGAGGGACTGGTAGCATCAACGCCCCTTGCAGTAGAGCGGGGAAAGAGCCAGAAAACCTCTGGAGCACTTTTCCAAAGCTCCCTGAATCCATCTCCTGGCTGCAACCCCGCGACCCACGAAGAAGAAGCCCAGCCCTCTGCTCTTAGCTAGGTTAACCTGACCTCCTTGGCTGAGCAAATTTAAAACTATAAACAGAGTATTTAGTTCAAGTTTTATTTTGGTCCTTTCAGGATGGCTTTTTCTTTTTGCCTGTTGTGTGTGTCTGAATGTTGGCATGTGTGTGGGTCCATATGTGCACGTACATGTGGAGGCCAGAGACTAACACTGAGTGTCATTCCTCGATGGCTCTTCCACCTTGGTTTTGAGACAGGGTCTTTCACTGCAGCTAGAACTCACCGCGTGGGTAGACTAGCTGGAAGCAGCCCCAGGAATCCCTGGCTCAGCCTTCCCAGCGCTGGCATCACAAGCACATGCCCACATGCCCCACACTCAATGTTTGCGTGAGTGCCAGGGAGCCTCAGACCCTCATGCTTGGCTGCGAGCACCATCCAGACTGAGCTATCTCCCCGGCCTCCTCCAAGGGATACTTTTCACGAAAATTAGATTATTTTAAACCTCGTATTTCATGTCCTTGCCCCTCCCTCATCTCCTTTACCTTGGGGATCTTTGCCATTTTCTTTCTTTGTTTCCGATACCTCAGCAGCTTGTCCCGCTCCTGTGAAAACCAGTTGAAGAGGTTTTAAGTAGCTGAACAGCTCTGCCTGTTTGCTCATTGCTCAGATACAGAAGGTGGTCTCGGGCCTGGAGGGTTGTTGGGGTGACTGTACCCACAAACCTAGGGTAGTTCTGACCCACCAGCCTGAAGCCAGCAAGACCCAATGTAGGTGAGCCCCCCTTAGCTTGTCACTCAACCACCCGCCAGCTCCCCTTTGGTTTGCACTCCCTCTGGCTCCGTGGAAGCATTCCATGTTTGTAGATGCAGCCCGGAGGCACTCGGCTGGGAAGCCATCCTGGGTTTTCACAGCTGGGAAGTGGACCAGCCTGTGCTAGCTGGGAGAAACCGGTGTCGTGGGAGGCTCAAGGGGACAACCTGGCTCTGGCCTTTAGGTCGTAAACAGAAGTCACTGGGCCTGGGTGCTGTGTCATCTGGAGCACCCGTTCCTGGGTGGTTCAAGGCCGGCCTCCCAGTCCCCAATGTGATTAGAAAGCCCACCTAAGGCTGTAGGCGGTAAGAAGCCATCAGCACAGGAAGGACCATGGACAGCTACATGAGGCAGGGGAGCTTGGAGCAAGGAGGGAGCTGATGGATACTTACTAACACACTCTTCACATAGCCTGCTGTCTCCAAGGTCTGGGAGAAGGAAACACCAAGTCATGGAATGAGCAGTTTAGGCCCAGGAGTGCCCCCCGATCCCAGAGTCCCATCATTTCCAAGGGTCTTGGGGTCACACATTCACTCCCCAGAGGGTGGATTGGACCCTAAAGCTTCTTTCTCCTTCCCTAAGCCTATCCACCAAGGGCTCCAGGAACATTCCTGACCACCAGGAGCCTTTGTTCACAGGGCCTGGCCTTTCGCTCCCTCAGAGCAGGAGAAGGAGGTCTGTGAGAAGCTGCGCTGAAGTGCGCCTGTGACCAGCCCGTGGCATCCTCTTCCTGGCCCCTCATCAACTGTCGCTGCTGAGCTCGACAGTCCTTGGTTTCTGAGTAGACAAGAGCTCAGATCCCAGGAAGGACCAAGGAAGGCTGTCAGCCTGGGTGGAGGGTGGGGGTAGGATGGGAGCTTCCTGTCCAGTCTCACAGAGGCAATTTGGTCATGACAAAAGTTGGTCATCCAAGGAAATCAGTGGCACTGTTCTGCCTCTGCCTTCCGAAGGGCACTTCGGAAATGACCTCCCTGTGTACTCAACCAGGATCCCAAAGTGAAGCAGCAGGGAGGCCAAGCTGGTAACCAGTGGTCTCACACTCCATGTAGAACTGTGCTGGGGGAGGGGATCACAGGTCTAGGGGACTGCATGGTGGCCCCCAAAATGTATTCGTACCTTAGTTCCCAGAACCTGTGGTTGGGACCTGATTTGGAAATGGGTCTCTGTAGGTATTAGGTAAAGGGTGTTAGGATGAGACCATCCTGGATTAGGTTAGGTCCTCCATGCAAGATCAAGGCTCCCACAAGAGACAGAAAAATCTATGCAAACAGAAGAGTGGAAAGCCACTAGAAGACGGGGTAGAGAGTGGAGTGATGGGTCACTGTGTGGGAACCCTGGAGCTGCAGGGGCTTCCGAGAGCAAAGAGAGGACCCTGCCACCTACATCTGGATTCTGGACTGGTTCCTGTAACACTGTGAGTGAAGAGATTCCATGGTCTTAAACTGGGGTCGTTTATTACTGACACGCACAGTGTTGCCGGCCTTGGAGCCAAAGGTCCAGAGTGGTTGAAAGACCCAGGACAGAGATCTGTCTAGGGAGGATCTAGGGATCGTGGTGAGCCCCACAAATGCTTGCGTGTCCCCCCTCCATCTCAACCCTGAGGAGCTGAAGGTGTTTGCAGGGGTGCAGCCGGCAGGGGTGCAGCTCCGGAGAGCTCCCAGAAGCCAGGGGTGGGCAGCGTGCTCACCTTGGAAAGCTCATTGATGAGGTTCTGTTGCTCTACAATCTGGAGCTTGAGGAAGTCGATTTCTCGCTCGTCCTGACTTTGGTCGAGATCGTTTAAGGAGCTGGGTCTCCGGATGATTCCGGCTCTCTGCCTCTGAAACCCCAAGCAGCGGAGGTGATGGCAGCTGGCCTGGGAACAGCCCTGTCAGTCTACATGGTGGCTCAGGGTCCCCGCACCACTGCTCTGCTCAGAGCACTAGGGAACCCCAGGTCTGTGTCTCGGCTACTCAGAGAGGTCCTGGTGGCCTCCTAGAAAACCTAGTCAGATGAGGAGGGGGCCCGCCTACACCCTGAAAATGCACACAGGAGCTGTTTGTGCTTTTCCTTCAGCTCAGGTCCTGAAGAGACGAGCTTTGGAGCTTTGGCTCAGAGAGGCTGAGAACAGCCTGCACCATCCCATATCCTGTCAGGTCACCCTTGGGCCTAACTTGCCTTGTGGCCTCTGGGGCTCTCAGAGCCAGAGGAGGAGGGTGGCTGTGTGACCCACACCATAGTCCTTGCTTCAGGGGTAGAGGCAAGAGTGATAACCACTAAGCCAGCTTAGTGCTTCACACCAGGCCCGCCCCTCCTGTCCCTCAACAGAATAGGGCCACACCAGGCCCACCCCTCCTGTCCCTCCACAGCAGGGTCACACCAGGCCTGCCCCTCCTGTCCCTCCACACAGTAGGGCCCCACCAGGCCCACCCCTCCTGTCCCTCCACAGTAGGGCCCCACCAGGCCCATCCTCCTGTCCCTCCACACAGTAGGGCCCCACCAGGCCCATCCTCCTGTCCCTCCACAGTAGGGCCCCACCAGGCCCGCCCCTGGTATAAGCAGAACGGAGGGGACCCATGCTGCCTGGCTCCACCCTGGCTGCTGCTCCCGTCGCCGGGCAGGCACTTGCCATCTCTGTGTTCTCCTGAGTGACGAATTTCAGCTTGCTTTCTATGCGCCGCAAGGTGTGGGACAAATCTTCATTTTTCCTGGTAAGGCGCTTGTTTTTATCCAGCAACGGCTTGTACTGACTTTCAGCTTCTCTTAACCGCTTTAACTGAAAGAAAGGTTAATTGTATAATTTGAGATTTTTTTTTGCATGTGATTGTATGTGTGTGCACGTGTGTTTGGGGCCCAGGAGTGGACATGTGTGTGAAAACCAGAGAACAGTCTGGGACATTAGTTCCCAGGAACACCACCCACCTCCTTTTGAAACAAGGTTTCTCATTGGCCTGGAATTTACCAATAGGCTGAACTCGCTAGGCAATGAGCCCCAACTGTTTCCATTATCCCAGTGCTGGGACTACAGGCATGAACCACCACGCCTGGCACTTTCCACGGCTAATGGGGGTCAAACTAGGCCTTCTTACTTTACAGACTGAGCCATCTTCCTGGTCTTCAGTGTGAGGTCTTTGTAAGTGACAGGAAATGAACAGGCCTCCATGCAGAGCCAGCAAAGTGAGTAGACAAAGCTCTATGTCCATGGTATTAAATACGCTGAAGATGCCAAGTCCCCAGGTGCTCATGGTACCTACCACATCCCCAGGTAAGCTGTAACTCACGGGTTGTTTAGAGTGCCTCATAAATTACAAAGTAAGTTTTTACAAAGTAAATAATCCTATATTACTTAGGGAATGATGGCAAAGGGGGAAAAAGTCTATAATGTGTAGTACAGATACAGTTAAGATATATATATATTGCTGGGTGTGGTGGCGGAAGCCTTTAATCCCAGCATTTGGGCGTCAGAAGTAGGAGGGTTATCATGAGTCCAAAACCAGCCTGAGACTACACAGTGAATTCCAGGGTTAGCCTGGGCTACAGTGAGACCCTACCTTGAAAACACAGACACACACACACCACCACCACCACCACCACCACCACACCACATTGAGGGCTGGGAAGATGGCTCAACTTCCTTGCAAAGCCTGCTGCTGGCCTGGGTTCAATTCTCCAGCCACCCATGTAAACCAGATGCAAAAAGTGGTGCAAACGTCTAGTGTTTGTAGCAGCAAGAAGCCCTGGTGCACGTGCATGCCTGCCCACACGTGTGCACGCATACACGCACTCACATGTGCACGTGTGCGTATAAATAAAAATTTTTTAAACTTTCTTGAACTATGGCTGTATCCACAGATGTAGAACCTGTAAGTATGGAGCCTACAGTGTGGGACCTGTAGGTGCCGTGGCCTATAGGTGCAAGACCTATAGATAAAGAGCCTGTAGGTACAGGATCCGTAAATGTGGGACCCAGAGATGCAGAATCTATAGGTGTGGGACCTGTATATATGGACCTGTCAGATACAGAACTATAGATTCAGAAGCTGTCGGTGTGGTAGGTACAGGGGCCAATTAACCAGCACATGGGGTGTAATATGGCCCACCTTATTTTTTTTGAAAATGAGGAGCTCTATTTTTTAAAATATTTTATTCATTTTCAAGCAGAGAGACACAGAGAGAAAGAAAGTGAGAGTGAGAGAGAGAGCACCAGAGCCACCACCTTGTGGGTCTGGCTTATGTGGGTCCTGGGGAACTGAACCCTGGGGCCTTAGGCACTGGAGGCAAGTGCCTTAACCACTGAGCCATCTCTCCAGCCCGGTCCACCTTATTTTTTAAATAAAGTTTTAATGGAACATAACCAAGAGGCCTAGGTGCTCAGCTGTTCCTTGTCACCCTCACTCCTTCCCAAAAGCGATCTGGACATGGACACCCCCAGTTCTCCGCATGCTGCAATATAACCCATAAGATCCAAAGCCCCCCACTCACCACTCACCAGTTCATTCCTTTCTTCTGACAGCAAGGCATTGCGATCTTCAAGTTTACGAATGATGGCACTTAACTCTGCTATTTTTAGTTGGAAGCGCCGGGCATCCTTTTCATCCAACTGCTGTTCCTAAAACAAAAATCCACTGCAAACAACTGTTCCTGGATACAGGCACATCAAACTTTTGCAAATCCCAACCCACCGTGGAGACCAAAAGATGTCTGTGTCATGACCATGTTTACTCCCGAATGGCAGAGGCACCTGGCCTGGCATTCATGCACTGCAAACTGCAGATGGAGAAGCGAGTATGCAAATGTGGCAGGTGAGGGCGTGCAAGTGCGGGAGCCCAGTGTGGGTGAGGACCAGCCGCATGCTTCCTTGTGGCTGCTAACCAGCTGCCTCTTCCAGGTGGACCTGCCCTACCTGCCAGGTGAAGCCACTTGGATAGGATGAGACGGGAAAAGTTATTCCTTGCAAGACTTCCCAATGTTACTTCCTCGAGAAGTATGCTCCCTCAAACTGAGTTGCTAAAAGACTACTTTTAGAACCGCAGGAACTTTAAAAATCAGTGAAAATATTCTAATCCTGGCTTGGAATCTAGAGTTAGTGTATGCGAGCAAGAGGGTTGATTCTATTCAGGTAAGCCTTTTATAACACGCCCACAAATGGAAAAGCTAAAGTTCTGTCCTTGAGTCAAACAAAGAGGTGTCCAGGAAGGTGCTGGACATGTCTCAAGTTCCTCATTCAATGGGTGCAGGAGAGGCTAGGGACCAAAGACTCATAGGGATGGTCCAGAGGGCCTCAGGGACATGGCAGACCACCATGGAGGGATCTAAATGAGAAGCAATAGAAATGAGATGGATGGATTGAAGCTCTCACGAGGTCACTGAAGAGGAGCATGAAGTGTGCAATGATATCATGAAAGTCAGGTTGAGGGAGAACAGATATGCAGGAAGAGCCAAGCCAGAGTGGTGGGTGAGAGGGAGCCGGAGCCTATGTTAGAGCCGTGGGTGAGAGGGAGCCGGAGCC
>PVHP010034142.1:0-19237 GCA_004024765.1 Zapus hudsonius
AACAGAAAAAAAACATTCTCATACCTGTCACAAAGGACTGTATCATTCTATTTATATGAAATATCCAGATCCATGAGACAGATATTAGATCAGTTATTACTTAGGCTGGGGGCAGGTAGCATTGGAGAAAGCAGTGACTGTAAATGGGAATGGGTTGAACACAGAAACACACACACGTACAGACAAAAAAAAATTGGAAATAACAAGAAGTGTTGGCAAGAGTGAAAAAATAGAATTGTTATGCGTTACTGGTGCAAAATGGCGTTACCATTGTGGAAAACAATTTGATAGGATCATATAAAACTGAACATAAATTAATTCAAGTATTCCGTTCTGTGTCTAGATATGTTGAAAGCTTTGAAATGGGGACTCACATAGATGAATGCACACCTATTTTCTTTTTGAATTTTTAAAATTTAGTTAGACTTTCTCCCCCCCCTCTCTGTGTGTGTATGTGTGTGTGTGTGTGTACCATAGCATGTGTGTGGAGGTCAAAGGACAACTTTCAGGTTGGTCCTCACTTTCTACATTACTTTGAGGCAAAGCCTCACTCTCCTAGGAAATTCTTCTGTGTCCACCTCCCGTCTTTCTGTAGAGACACTGGGATTACAGAAGTTCACCACAGCTTCCATCTTTTATGTGAGATTTGGGGATCTGAAATCAGGTACTGTGAGTGAGTGTTTCATCCACTGAGCCATCTCCCCAACCCACTGTTACACTAACTTTCATTACAACATTAATCACAATAGTAAAAATAATGCAACCATCCAAGTATCCATCAACAGGTGAATGGATACTAACATGTGGAATACTCATCCACTGGAATTTTACTTCACCACAAAAGGAATGAAATCCAGCAATATACTATAGCCTGAGTCATCCTTGAAACCTATATGCTAAGTGAAGTAAGCCAGCAACAAAAGAAGGGACATTTATATGACCTTAATTTATATGAACTATCTAAAGTTAGAAAATTCATAGCGAAAGAAAGTAGATTAGAGGTTTACAGAGTTGGAGAGAAGAGGAATAGGGAGCTGTCGCTCAATGGTTACAGTTTCTGTTGGAGAGATGAAGTTTTGGAAATTGTGGTGATAATTGTACATGGTAAACATAATTAATGAATTGTACACTGGAAATAGAAAATGTTATATGTATTTCACTACAATGCAAAATTTAAAAAGCAGATATGAGATCATAACTTTAAAAAAGGAGGAGCCCAGCATGGTGGCACACGCTTTTAATCCCAGCACCTGGGGGGCAGAGGTAGGAGAATCACCATAAGTTCGAGCCCACCCTTAGACTACATAGTGAATTCCAGGTCAGCCTGGGCTATAGTGAGACCAAAAATGGGAAGAATGAGTAAGAGGGATCAAAAAAAGCTCAGATTTGGCTGGAGATGTCACACAGTTGGTAGAGAGCATCCCCAGCATCACACAAACCAATGATGATTCCAGCTTTTGGGCAGAGGAGACAAGAGGGTCAGGAGTTAAAGACCAGCCTGGGCTACGTGACAACACTGTCTCAACACCTCTCTTCACCCTGCAGTCTCCTTAGCACAACATCTGAGTGGAGCATGGCTCCATTTCTTGTGGTTCCCTTCTTATTCAAATATATGAACAGACACACCTGGGTTTGGCACTTCACGGGACTTGGAGGTTAGAGGTACTAGGTTTTTCACTTTTTTCAGAGGGATCAAGTATACATTAGACTATGCTGAGTAGAGTTACTATCAACTAGTTCTTGTTTTGGGACACGATCTTACTATGTAAAACAGGCCATCTATAAACTCACAATATGTGATGCCTCATCCTACCAAGTGCTGAGATTAGCTGATTCTTGAAGGAGTAGAAAGGCAGGGGGTCAAATAAATGTTAGGATGTTTGCTTGATCCAAGAAACAAAAAAGTTTACAGGTGGTTGAAAGAGAGCACTTGATGGAATCTAAGTATTACAGGCTTAGAAGTGAATTCTCCCAATGATGTATTCTTAATTTTCTTCGTTCACTATATCTCTTTTCTTTCATCATTTTCTTTTACAAAACAGTTTAACACAGACATGCCTTTATTCCCAGCACTCAGGAGGCAGAGGTAGGAGGATCACTATGAGGCCAGCCCGGTCAGCCTAGCCTAGAGTGAAACCCTACCTCAAAAAAAAAAAAAAACAAGAAAAACAAAGTAAAAACCCACTACCACCAACAACAAAAAAACTCAGGTTAAAAATTTCAAATTGTAGCAAAAACATAATAATTGACAGAATAACATTTTTAATGGAAGGTTTGTTTTTCCTTCCCTTCTTTTTCTTGAGACAAATTTCAGGTATGTACCCCAGGCCTCAAACTCATTGTCCAGGGCTCTGGGAATATAGCCATAAATAGCTACACTGTTCTCCATTGTAATAATTTTTAAATGTTTTATTTATTTGCATGTGTGTGTGTGTGTGTGTGTGTGTGTGTGTGTATGCCAGAGTGTCTTGCCACTGCAAACACATGCCCATCCAACACCTTTACATGAATGGCTTGAGTATTGAACCCAGGTTGGCAGGCTTTTCAAGCAAGCATCTCCCCAGGCCCTCCTTTGTAACCATTTAGGTTACTGGCATTTGTCAGTTTAACATCCTCAAATTGCATCTATTTTATAACATGTGACAAGATTTACTTCCGATTTATGTTGGCAAATATTTTGTTATACACATATATCACATTTTGCTTTTCCATTCATCTGTGGGTGGATGTTTGGGTTGCATCTACTTCTCAGTTATTATAAACAATGTTGCTCCTAACAAGACTGTGTTACTAGCTCTGTAAGTGTCTGCTTTGAATTCTTTGATATATACCCAGAAGTGGGACTGATGGATCATATGGAAATCTTATGTTTACTGTTTGTAATGAAGCCTCACATTTGGTTCCTATCTAGCTCGAGCCTTTGAGAGATGCACCTTTGCTGAAGGGTGGACCTTGGGTTTTTATAATTCAGTTCCGTTTGCCTGTGCTAGCTATCTCTCTCTTGATGCTTCTTCCCTGCTGACATGTGACAATGTGAGCCAGCTTCCTGTTCCTGCTATGTTTCCCCTGCCATGATGAAACTTCCTCCTCCAAACAGTGGGCCAGTAATGAACCCTTTCTTCACCTTGGTGCCAATACATTATTTTTGTTTTAACAGGAGCTATCTTAATGGGTGATATTTCATTATGGCTTCGATTTGTGTTGTTCATTCCTTTATTGCCAGCTAAGGGATTTCCCATTTTCCAAGTGATAAATTCATGAACCTGTTTTTATACATATACATTAATACCAATGATGAATATCAATTTCCATCCCTTTTCACATAAACACATGCATGTATAGGATTGTTGTCATGAACACATGGTTATGAATTTAAGTAGGTCTGTAAAGGCCTTATCAGTTCTTATCAGTTACCTTTTCAATATTGCAAGAAAATACTTGAGTGGAAACAACTTAGGGAAAGAAAGGGTTTATTTTGGCTTATAGTTCCCAAGGGTAGAGTCCATCATGGTGGGGATGGCTTGGTGGCAGGAATATGAAGCTGGACATCACTTTACAGCACAGTCAGGAAGCAGAGGGAGAGAGTAGGATGTGGGGCCAGGTTATGATACCCATTCCAAGTGACCCATTTCCTCCAGCAAGGCTACACTTCCTAAAGGTTCTACAACCTTCCCCAATAGCTGGGGACCAATTATCCAAACTTTCGTATCAGATATGTTCTAATAGCCTCCTTTTCTTTAAAGCCCCTTTTTTCCTTCTCTTATACTTTCATGGGCCCCTTTCTAGTTTCTTGGCGTCTACACACATTTACTCCTACATAAATGCAGACATATAAGAATTAGAAGCTAGGATCCACATGTGAGAGAAAACATGCAGTGTTTGTTTTTCTGAGCCAGAGTTACCTCATTTAATATAGTATTTTCCAGTTACATCCGTTTTCCTGAAATTTTCACCTTTTTTTAAATAGATTTTGTTTTGCTTTGAGGTTGGGTTTCACTCTAGCCAGGTTTAAACCTGGAACTCACTCTGGAACCTATGCTCCCCCCTGACTCACAGCAATCCTTTTACCTCATCCTCCCTAGTGCTGGCATTAAAGTTGTGAGCTAACATGCCTGACTTCATCCTTGTTTTATGGTTGAATAAGATTCCATAGTTTCCTCTTCTTACATGCAAGAAAAATCTTTAGAAATGGAATTAAGGTGACTGAACTTTGCTATAATTGATAGCATGAGAGGTTCACAGAAAAAGAGATTTGTTTTGTTTTGTTTTTAAAATTTATTCTCTCTCTCTGTCTCTCTCTCTCTCTTTAATCAAGTTTGTATGCAGTCTTATATCCAATCTCCCTGGATACCACTCTCCCTGAGTGCTCTCCTCAGTAAGGTTATTGTTGTTCACTGTTGGGTAAATAAGATCTCAGTCAGGCTTTGGGGTACAGGTAGGGAGCGACTGTGCCTCAGGATATTTCTACCCACCCTATGGCTCTTAAAATCTTCCCATTTTCTCTTCTGCAATGGTCCCCCAGCCTTGATGGGTCTGTAAGCAGTCTGGCTTAGTGTTGAGTTCTCTGTAGCCTCTGGATTTCTGATTCAATGTGTTTTTATCAATCACAGTGTCTGTAGTAGTTTGAAAGGATGTCCATCCAATAGATTCTGGAGTTTTATGAAAAGCTTTTCTCCAGTTGCCTGGCTGGAGGGGGTGTCACTGTGGATGGATCTTAGGGTCAAGCCCTAAGGTGTTACTGGGATGGATCTAAAATTCCAGCCCTAGGTATGCAAAGAGCAGTCTGAGCTCTGCATAAGGTCCTTGCTGTTTTGGCTCCAGGAGTGTGCTTGGTTTTGGAGGTGCTGCTGGTGGTTTTCTCTCTCTGCTGGATCAGTGAAGCTTCAAATAAACCTCTTCTTCCTCACATAAACTGAGTCTGTTGGGAAGTTCATTCTGGCAAGTGAAGCTAACTATAACAGTGTCTTGTCGCCTTTCCCTGGAGCTGGTTGTCAGGCTAGCAGTGAAAGTAACACATGTGTTGCTGCTTCCTCTGCAATTTCTCTTGGGCTCAGGTAGATGTAGTAGAGGTGGTATGTCTTATGGTAGGCAGTCAGCTATCTTTTCTTGTGGCTTTGATGGATCTTGAATTTAAAGGAGATTTTTTTTTTTTGCTTTGAAATAGGGCCTCAGGTATCCCAGCCTGGTGTCCAAGAAGGACCTTAAATTCGTGATCCTCCTGTTTCCTCATTCCAGGTGCTTGGATTATAGACATGCAAATACATCTGTCCACAAAAGGACACTTTTTGAGATGGATACTCGAACAGCAATGGTATCTGTGTTGGTAGGGGGCACATAGGAGCAAGCTATAAAGTTCTCCCCATTAAAACTAGTATTACTTTCACAGGACTCAACCCCCCTGGGAAACCTTCTCTCTCTCTCTCTCTCATCTTTCAAGTTTGGGGCTCACTCTAGCCCAGGCTGACTTGGAACTCACTCTGTATGGCCTGGAACTCATGGTGATCCTCATACCTCTGCCTCCCAAGTGTTGGGATTAAAGGTATGTGACGCCATGTCTGGCCTCTCTTTTTGAGACATGGAAAAATTTCAGGTGTATTAGTGTTTTTCCAGACATTGGGACTGGGGATGGCATCAGATTTTCCATTTGCTTGTAGCATAATCTATTTCCAGTAGAAACACTTATGCAGTGACTAAGTGCAAGGGAGGTGGGTTGGGAGTGCTACATATCTTGCTTCCCATGATGGAAGGTGTTGCAGTCAGTTTACCCTGTTGCTTCACAGAAAGAACCCAAACAAAAGTGGCTTGTGGAGGAATGAGTTTATTAGGCTTACAAACTTGAGGGGAGACTCCATCCTGGCAGGGAAAATGATGGCATGAGCAGAGGGGTGGACATCACATCTGCCACAGCACTGCATACAGTGGCAAGAAGGTGTGCCAAATACTGGCAAGGGGAAGCCGGTTTATAATCCCCATAATCCTGCCCCCAACAACACAGCTCTAGCAAGGTTATAATTCCCAAACTGCCATCAGCTGAGGATCAGTCACTGAGAACACATTCATTTGTTTGTGGGGGAAACCTGGATCAAACCATGACAGTCCACCCCTGGCCCCCACAAACTAATCATACATGATGTAAATACAATGTGTTCAGCTCAACTCTTAAGTCCCCACAGCTTTCAACTGAGCCATAATACCAAAAATAAACCCATAATGGCACAGAACATTCACAATGAAAAACATGAGGCACAGCAAAAACAGATTGAACCAATATAAGATTTAAAACAATCAGGGCACCATCAATCTCTAACTCCAAGTTCAATGATTCTAACCAATAACAAGTTTCCTAGAGATTCAATTCCGCCCATCCAGCTCGGCTACTCACAGTCTGGGAAAACTTCATCCAGTACTGGCAGCTCGCCTTGGCACCCATCCATAGTCCTAGAATTCTTTGAGTCTCCATTGCAACCCACAATTCATCCATCGGGCTCCATGCAGGCAACTTAGCACACCTGCTTCACACACCGATGGCCATTTTTCAAAAGCAAAACTGTGTTGCAAATCCAATGACCCTCTCTTCTTGCATTTGTTATGCTCCCCAGAACCAGGTGGGCTACCAACTTGTTAATTCAGGGAGGAACAAAGCATTCAGGCCCTTTACTTCAAAGAGTCCGCATTCTTCCTGTTGTTCCAATGCAGACCAGCTGGCCCAATCTCAATGATTGTCATATCTCAAACAATTGCAGGTGAACTGGCAGAAGTTTCGACCTAAAGATCTTTTTCTGTGCCATCTTCATCTTCTCACACCAGTTCATCTTTACGTCAAGCAACCCTGCACAGGTTCCCAGGACACAGGCAGGAAGAACGCAGCAAGTCTCTCACACAAACTGCTTCTGGCACAGTCCTGACAAAGTTCTTTCTCACCCTCATAAAACAAACCTCACAGTCCACAGTTTTTACTGCATTCAGGTCTTGTAACTCTGACCAAAATGATGCATCACACTGTACTTACAGCACTGCAAGGCACCTCTAAGGACGAGGTTTCCAAGCCGTCCGTATTCCTCCTGCAGATGGCTTCCAAAAGCCCAAAGCCACAAGATCAGGGTTCTAGCAGCAATAGATGACCCCACTCCTGGTACCAACTTCTGTATTAGTCAGGGTTCTCTAGAGGAAACAGAGTTGATAGAATGGATTATAATAAAAGGGAATTTATTGGGGTAGCTTATGACAGTCCAACAATAGCAGTCTGTAGGCCCACAGGTGAAGAAACCAGTAGCTGTTCAGTTCACATGGATGGATGTCTCAGCAGTCCCAGTCCAGCCCAGAAGGCCTGATGGCTCCCTGGGGAGCAGCTGCTCTTCAGTCCATGATGTGAGGCCGAGGAAACTGGGTTCCCATGTCCAGGAAGGGTAGGAGAGAAGGATGCAAGTGCAAGTCAAGAACAAGCACCAACAGCCGGGGGAGGGAGGAAGAACGTCTCCTTCCCCTTAAGCTTTCTGATATTTAGTCTCCTTCTGGAAGGCCCACCCACTGGGGGAAAGGGCTCACTCTGGAGAAGGGAACTCCTCCCTTCTCCAAAATCCCAAAAGGATTTTTTTCAATCCTTCCTGCAGGCAAACTCAGAGACCCGCCCAAGATTACTATGGATTAGATCAAGTTGACAAACTTAAACATCACAAGTCTTCTCCAAAATCCCAAAAGGATTTTGTCAATCCTTCCTGCAGGCAAGCTCAGAGACCCGCCCAAGATTATTATGGATTATTACATTGGTCAAGTTGACAAAAAAATTTAACCATCACAGAAGGTTACCACAAAGGAGAATTAAGTAGAGCTCTGGTGTGTAACTGGAGACAGAAAAAGTAGTGGCAGAATGCTTCTGTTCCCTGAAGCCCAGAACCTCTTCCCCAATCCCAACAGCCTCTGATTTTCACATGTGTACCACAATCACACATGCTACCACTAACTCTGAGTCCAAATTTTATCTAAATACTATTTATATCAGGTAAGGATGACACCCGAGTCCATCCTGAGGCAAAATTTCTCTCTGGCTTATGGACCAGGAAAAATCAGAAAGGATATGCTTCCAAAACCCATTGATGGAACAGGCATATGATTACCACTCCAAATCCAAAGCTTAGCATGAAAAATTCCATCAGACCTAAAGGCTGAGGAATAATGCTCTTAGCTTGACACTCTGCCCTCCAGACCTGCAAGATTGGCAATGAGCTGGTTCCTGAGATGCTGATGTAGGCAGCCTGGCATACTGAAAGCAGGGAGAGAGCCTCATCCTTTGAAACAATGGACAAGCAGATAACAATGCCACCCAGGTAGATGGTGACAATGGCAGTGGTTCTAGTCTATAAATTACCTCCAGAGTCATTCTCCCTTTTTTGAAGGATAATCCATGTTTTATGCAAATAGTTCTGTTGGCTCATCCTCTTGAATCTCACAAGACCAAGAGCCCTCCTTCGTTTTGGCTTGACTTTGTTCCCTTTACTCCAAGCTAGCAGTCATTTTGCTGGTATAATTGTGTCTTTGTTAGTGGTTTTTGCCAAGATGTTTGATAAAATTTGAGTCATATTCATGGCTTCTTTATCAAATAATTTTCTAACTAGGCCTGTTTCTTTCTTTCCTTCTTTCCATCTATTTCTTTCTTCTTTCTTTCCTCTCTCTCTTTATTCCTGTAATATGCACAAGGCTAAAAATGTCTAAACCTTCAATATCTAGATACTTGTTGCTTAACAATTCCTTCAACTTATCTCTTCCCTCTGGTATCTCACCACAGGCAGTGAGGAGAAACCAGTACAAACCTTCAACACTGCTTAGTAATCTCTTCAACAAAACACCTCACTTCATCACTATTGACTTCAACTTTTCATCAAACCCAACAATAAAGACCAACCCAAATTTTATCACTTTGCAATGAAGATCAACTACTGTAGTTCAAAAACATTTTCCTCATTTCCATGTGAGACCGCATCAAAATCACCTTAAAGGGATGGATTATTTATTTTTGTTCACAGTTTCAGAAATTTTGATCCATAATCCATAGGGCCATTGATGCTAGGCTAATGGTGAGGTGTAACATTATGACCCTGTGAATGTGTAACCGAGTTTGCACACATTATATCCGTGTGTGTGTGTATGTGTGTGTGTGTGTGTGTGTGTGTGTGTGTATGGGTGGGATCAGAGGACAGTCTTGCGGTGTTTCTCTTCTCCTTCCACCTTCCTTTTTCTTTCTGTCTATTTGATTTTGAATGTGTATATGTGTGTGGTGTGGCACCCCATCCATTAGCCTGTAGTAGAAGGTGCTGACTTAGAGTGGCCACGTTGGAACGTGGGGTGACCTGCTCCATCACTCTTCCACCTGGTCTTTTTTCGAGCTGGAGTCTACTGATTTTGGTGCTTGTGGGGCTCTGATGATTCTTGGGTCTCTGCTCCCCATAAACTTGTGCAAGAAGTGCACTTTTTTTTAACTCTGAGCCATTTTCTCAGCCTTCTACCTACTTTTAAAAGGTGTGTTTGTGTATGTGCACAAGTGCATGCCACAGTGTGTGGAGATCAGAGGACAACTTTTGGGTTGCTCCTTGTCTGTACACCTCATTTGACACAAGGTTTCTGTTATGGTTTGATCCAGGTGTCCCCTACAAACAAATGAATGTGTCCTGAGTGATCTATCCTCAGCTGATGGAAGTTTGGGTTTTACAATGTCGCTAGAGCTGTGTTGTTGGGGGCAGGCTTATGGGGGTTATAAGCCAGCTTCCCCTTGCCAGTGTTTGGCAAACCTTCCTGCTGCTGTTTACAGTGCTGTGGTGGAGGTGATGTCCACCCCTCTGCTCATGCCATCATTTTCCCTGCCAGGATGGAGTCTCCCCTTGAGTCCATAAGCCTAATAAACCCATTCCTCCGCAAGCCACTTTTGTTTGAGTTCTTTCTGTGCAACAACTAGAAAGCTGACTGCGACAGTTTCTTTTGGATTCTTGCCCTACTGTTCTCTGCTGCACTTGCCATGAGCTTCTGGGAATTTCTTCTGTCTCTGCCTACCATCTCCCAGTCAGCATTAGCACACTGGGATTACAGAAACCCACCACAGCTTCCAGCTTATAAATGGAGTCTGGGAATTGAAGTTGGGTGCTTTATTAACAGAGCCATCTCCTAAGTCCACAGTAATCACTTTTAATAGATCCCATCCAACATTCCATTCAACACATTTATCTTAGTCTTTTATGACTGCTGTAACCAAATACCATAAACTGAGTAGCTTAGAGACAAGAGAAGTGTGCTTCCTGGATGCTGAGAGGTTCAAGAACAAAGAAAACTTGGTTGTAATGAGGGAGCATTTTCCTGATTTTAGGTGGCACCTTCTCATTATTTCCTCACATGGAGGAAGAGGTGAGTGAACTGGTCAGTTTCCTTTGTAAGGGCAGTAATCACAATGGAGCACAACCATCATGCCCGAATCACCTCCTTAAAAACCTCATCTCTTAATACTATCATCTTGGTGGTCCAGACATCGACATATGAAGTTGAGTGTGATATCAACATTTAGAACCCAGCAGTAGCCTAAGCTTTTTTTCTAACATGAACCCCCAAACTCTTTCATCCTGTGCCTATTGGCCATTTTCACATTTATTACATATTTGTTATAGCTGCACTCCACTTGCTTCTTGGACCCAAAACTGCTATTAGTTTCCTAAGACTGTTGTAAAGAAAACACCATAGAGTAAGAGGCTTAAAGGAGAGTTCATTTTCTTGCACTTCTGGAGGCTGGAATTAATATGGCCACAGTGTTGGCAGCTTTTGCTTTTCCTTAGTTCTTTCTCCTTGGTTTCTCTTTTTTTCATATCCTCACATGGCCTTTTCTCCATGCTCACATTTGACTGAAATCTCTTCCTCTTCTTATCAGGATAAGGATTTTATTGGATAGAAACTATCCTTACAAATTCGCTTAGCTTTAATATCTTCTATAAAGACCTTGTGTCTAAACACAGTCATATTAGGAGTTAGGATTTCAATACATGAATGGGAAGGGCCTTTTTACTTCATACCAGCAAATGTCTTTTTATTTTGATGAGTTAAGACTCATTTCTATAGAGGTTGGGAACTGGAACTTCCATTTTAAAAGAACTTTACTTTTATAATTTCAAACTTGAAAATATCAAGTCATGGTCAGTTTAAGGTGCATGAATCATGACAGGTTGTTACCTTGTTTGGTGCTGGAAGATCATTTTCAGGTAAATTTGCGGGGTAGACCTAGCAGGCACCTGTTCTTGTCACTCCACAGTCAGGGAGAAACATTAGCAGAAAAGGTATTCATCTCTTCACCCTCACTCACCCTTCCTTCACTGGCTTTTTGTTGTCTTCTGTTTCTGGTCCTGTGTATGCTATATATTAACAATGTGTATAGCTCTACAATTTATTTATTTATTTATTTATTTATTTATTTATTTATTTATTTATTTATTTGCCAGCAGAGGGAGATGGAGAGGAGAGAGATAGAGAGAATGGGTGCACCAGGGCCTCCGGCTACTGCAAATGAACTCTCGATGCATGCACCACTTTGTGCATCTGGCTTTATGTGGGTACTGGGGAATCGAACCAGGAACCAGGATGATTAGACTTTGCAGGCAAGTGCCTAAACCACTTAGCTATCTCTCCAGCATAGCTGTATAATTTTTAAAATTACTCGTGTCTGTGTGTGTGTATACTTATGCGCTTGAATGCAGGTGTGCATGTGTCACTGCACACATGTGGAGGTCAAAGGACACTCCTAAGTTCCTGTCCTTGCTTTCTGCCTTGTTTTGAGTCAGGGTCTGTTGTTCACAAACATCGGACTGACTGAACTGTGAGCTTGTCGGGTCCTCCTGGTTCAGCCTTCCATCTCACCAGAGGAGGGGCATTAACGATGCTTGTTACTGTCTGACTTTACATGGTTTTTGGGGCTCCAAACTCAGGCTACCATGCTTGCATAGCAAGTGTGTTATCCATTGCAACTCTGTAATTTTTTTAAAAGGGTCTCACTGCAGCCCAGAATGACCTGGAATTCACTATGTAGTCTCAGTGTGGCCTCAAACTCATGGCGATCCTTCTACCTCTGCCTCCCGAGAGCTGAGATAAAAGGCATGTGCCACCATAGCCTAAAGCAACTCTGTAATTTTGAGAACATTGCTGGTAGCTCCTGTACAGAGAACCAGGGGCCTCAAGTAGTCAATGTCATGATGACTTTTATATCCCAATTAATTACTAAATAATCGAATGTGTAAATAAAAAGTACCAAGTGATCTTTTAGAGACTGATATCACCAAAAAATGGCAGAATGAGGATCTCTCATAAGTTTCTTCCAAATAAAAATGATGATAAAACTGTCAGAAGTTACAGAATTAACTTTGTCAGAACACTGAAAATTTGCCCATAGCTTTCCAGGAGTCCTTATTAAAGAAAAACCAATAAGTGAAAGCAGTGAGCTTTGTGGCCTTCAGAACTTGCCTTAGCTCAATCCTCTCTCCAGTTCTCTAGCACCCTTGGAAAACTGTAGCCAACTGAAGGGGGAGAATGAATATGAAGCTCTTTCAAAGATGCATTCTCAAAGAACGGCCATTCTTTGCTTGTCTTGTGGTTTTCTGAAGAAATCCAATTGCAAAGGTGTTTGTATTTGATCTGACTTGGTGCTCACCCAGGGTGAAAACTCTTTCCCTAAGGCATTTGTCAAAGCAATTTCAGGCAGTAGCTAAATTCCCTGGATGTCTGTAAATGCAGTAACACTCAAGGTTGGGGGCAATAAGCTAACTAAAATATTTTTTTAAAGCTGTGGAATGAAATATCCAAAATATGCTTAAAAATCTCTGATATATTCCAAGGGGCTCTAGAGGGCCACCCACATGCACATGATTATGATTATGCACATTGTGATGGTTCATCTGTATTGTCAATTTCACCCGATTTGGACTCACCTAGGAGACACACTTGTGAGAATATGTATGAGGATGTTTGCAAAGAGATTTAACTGAGGAGGGAAGACCTACCCTGAAGGTAGTTGGCACCATCCCATGGGCTGGGGTCCTGGAATGAATAATAACCATTCATCTCTCTTTGCTTTCTGTGAATGCAATGCAAACAGCTGTCCCATGCTCTCTCCACCACTCCTTTATGAATGACTGTACCTACAAACTGTGAGGCAAAATAAACACTTCTTTCCTTAAATTGCTTTTGTCAGGTATTGTCATAGCAATGTGAAATGTAAATAATACACACATGCTTAGGAAAGACTCAAGAAGGCCCTAAGATCTTACATATGGCTGACTTTAAGTCTCTGAAAAACTAGAATGTGAAGGCTGAGGCAGAATTTTCAACTTTCTTCTGGAACATTGAAGATGTGCCAAAACATACAAAGATCCCTTCAAGAAATATTGGTAGATTGATGAGTTTCAAGAGTTCAAGGAGATTTCTGTTCTACCATGAACTGACAACTAAGCTAAGTGGAGACTTTAATGGTCACACATGCAAAAGGATATAGACAGTATAGATGTGCTTGATAAAAATCATTGCATGAATGAGGGCTCTTCACAGAAGCAGAATCAATCAGAGAGATATAGATCTGTTATAAGGAATTGACTCACAGAATTAAGGAGATTGAAAAGTCACATGGTATGCTTTCTGCAAGCTGGAGGTATAGGAAAAGCTGGTGGTAAGCTTCTAATCCAAGACTGTAGGCCTGTAAACGCTTCAATGATTCAAGTCCCAGCCAGAATTTGAGAACCAGGAGACTCATGTCCAAACGGCTCAAGCAGAGGTAGTGAATTCACTTTTCTTTCATGTTATTCTTTGATTTATTTACTTACTTAATTTAATTTAATTTTTTTTTTTTTTGGTTTTTCAAGACAGGGTCTTGCTCTAGCTCAGGCTGACATGGAATTCACTATGTAGTCTCAGGGTGGCCTTGAACTCATGGTGACCCTCCTACCTCCCGAGTGCTGGGATCACGTTATTCTTTTATATGGACATCCAATGGACTGGACAATGAACACCATCATTGGTGAAGAGAATCTTTACCCAGTCTATTATTCAAATGGTAATCAATCCAAGAAACACCCTCACAGACATACATACTCAGAAATAATATTTTGCCAGTTTTCTGTACATCCATTAGTCCAATCAAGTTAACCCATAAAATTAACCATCACAGTCTTAGACTGAACAAACTATCCAACAGTTATCATGAACAACAAAACAATATACATTGTGGAGTGGAGGGAATTTTATTGCCAAAATCAATTTAGTTACAATGTCCATTTTTAGTAAGATATTATAACACAATGAATGAAACAAGATAAGTATGTTCCACTTGCAAAAAAACAATAGAAACTGTATGAATAATTGTTGATAGGGGCTGCTGATGAGAATAAAGGATTTCTGGTCAATAGTTATAATAGTTTCATTTATGTGAGAATAAAAAGTTCTAGTTATTTGCTAAACAACTATTTGTCTATACATAGTAGTCCTGTATTGTACACTTAAAATTTAATAGTGCATATTTCAAGTTAAATGTTTTTTTAAAGAATGTTTTTAAAAAGAAACACAGATCCAGGCATGGCAGCCCCCTCCTTTAATCCCAGCAGAGGTAGGAGGAACACAGCGAGTTTGAGGCAAGCCTGAGACTACATAGTGAATTCTATCAGTCTGAGCTAGAGTGAGACTCTTCCTTGAAAAACCAAAAAAACAGCCGGGCGTGGTGGCACACACCTTTAATCCCAGCACTCGGGAGGCAGAGGTAGGAGAATTGCCGTGAGTTCAAGGCCACCCTGAGACTACATAGTGAATTCCAGGTCAGCCTGGATTAGAGCGAGACCCTACCTCAAAAAACCAAAAAAAAAAAAAAAACCCAGAAAACAAAATAAAAAAGATTTAAAAAGAAACAGTTTTCCAATAAGCAAAGGAATAAAATCAAATTGTTGAGTGCAAAGGGTTTTAATTTTATATTGTTTGTTTCTATCAGGTGAAATAACATAAATGAAAAATAATTTAAGTCAATTTTTCAGATATGTTGGGAATAGTTGAGTTGCAGGATGAAAAATTCTCTAACATTTATAATGGAGGTTGCAGACAAAATCTTTCAGCAAGAGAAAGAAAGGAATGTGTGTGTGTGTGTGTGTGTGTGTGTGTGTGTGTGTGTGTGTTTGCGTAAATTGGGTTATGTGTTATTTACTTGTTCATTTATTTTTCATTCCCTATATAGTTCTATGCCACATGATTTTATTCACTAATGATTCTTTTTAGTAGCATTCCAGTTAATAGTACTGAATATATATTTGCAAATAGTAATGCAGAGTAGTGGGTTTCATTGTGACAGTTTTATACATCCATATAACAACTTTTGATCATGGTGGTAGTAGATGGTGGTAGCCATCTACTATCTCTATCCCTCCCCTCACTCTGGTGCCTTTCTTCTTTAAAAGACGACCTTTTACTTTCATGTTTCTTCTCTCTCTATGTCTCTCTCATTCTATTTACAAGAACAAGGGCATGATAATTGTCCTTATGGGGTTGCCTTATTTCACTTTCAGTTCCTTTTATTTTTCTATACATAACATGAAAATGAAAGAAGAAAAAATACAGTCTCTGAGGATGTCAGATCTTAAACTTATTAGGAAAAGACTTTAAACCAGCAATTTAAAGTATGTTCAAAGGAAAAAAAAGTATGTCTAAAGAACAAAAGGAAAGTAAAAAATGATGTCTCGTGATATAGAAAATATTAATGCAGAGATAGAAATCATAAGAACCATAAGAATCATAAGAATAGGAATTCTAGACTTACAATGACAGTAACTAAAAATATTACTAGAAGATCTTAACGCAGGGCAGGTTGTTGAGGATAATAGAGAATCTATCACATAAACAATTTGATAAGAGAAAAAGAGGCAGAAATAATATTTGAAAATATAATGGTCACCAACTTTCAAAATATAATGAAGAACATTAATCTGACCATCTACGAAACTGTCTAAACTCTAATTTGGTTGCATTCAAGGAA
Organism: Zapus hudsonius; assembly: GCA_004024765.1. Lineage (NCBI taxonomy): Eukaryota > Metazoa > Chordata > Mammalia > Rodentia > Dipodidae > Zapus > Zapus hudsonius. Next base: position 16,025 of record PVHP010034142.1, read on the forward strand.
CATCCACCTAGACATACAAGTGCATAGCTGTCGACAGAAATGGTAAACTTTGAAATCAGCAAACTAGCTTGAAGCACACAAGAGAACTTCAATACAATTAACACGGACTTTTTTTAGAAATCATAGAAACTATCTGAAGGCAAAAGCATGAAGGCACAGTCAATGTGTTAAAAGAGAAAACATCTGTTAATCAAGAATTCTAAATACAGCCCAAAAGGGGACAAAAGGAATGTAGGAGCCAGAGGATTGGGGGGACCCAAAGTGGTCATTGCATTTATGACCTCACAGTGATAGTCGTTATTTGCACAATATTGGGCCCATCAACATTACATCATAGACAGTGATGATGGAGGGAGAGAAACAGAGAGGTCAACATAGAAGAAAGTGTAGCTAGAAAGAAAGGGTGAAAGGAGAGAAGAGAGGGTAATGGGAGGGGATTATCAAAATACATTTTGTACATGTATGAAAATTATCAATAAAACTTTTAAGAAATATAGAAAATTAAGACATTCCCATATGAACAAAAACAAAGAATTCTTCACTAGCAGACCTGCCCTGCTGGATATACATTATAAAGTGAGTCCTTCAAGCTGGAATGAAAGGACACTGCCCAGGAACTTGAATCCACAAGAAGACATAAACAGTACTAGTAAAAGCAGCTACATAGGTAAACATAAAAGAGAGTGTAAATATTTTCTTTTGTTGAAAACCTGTTTTCCTTCTTATCCGATTTTATAAGGAAACCACTGCATAAAGTGATAATCACCAGCCTGTGCTCAAGTGTACAATACAATCTACAAAAATATGCATGAAGGAAGGGAAGAGGACAGAGAGTTTTATGAAAGAAATACTTTGTATACTGTTGATATTAAGATAATCCGGACTGGGAATGCAGGTCAGTTGGTGTTGGGTGCTTCTCCAGATGTTACCGCACGGGTCCTTGGCCCCCTGCTAAATGAGCCTCAGTCTCTCTGGCCAGGAGGAGACCTGGCTCAATCAAGGAAAGGTGAGCGCGGCGGCTGGACAATCACAGGCAGCCAAGAGAAGTGTCCAAGCAGATCTCAAAACTTTATTTTAGTATCCAACCTTATATACAATCTAGGCATGGGTTGCATTGCCTTATCTCTTACACAAAGCGGGCTCAGGAAACAGGAACACAGGTACAGGAATGCAGGCAGCAAAGCTTATTAGCACTTCTATCACCTCTGCTTCAGGGGACACAGGTGTGCTAGGATTAAAGGTGTGCCCCCATGCCCAGCTTCTAAAACTTAGTTCAAAGTTACTAAAATTTAGTTCAAGGTTACTCAGCTAGGCTGGGGCACAGCAAGTTTGTATAGTGCTTGCCTAACATGAACAAACCCCTGGATTCCAACACCAGTAGCATATAAAACTGGGTATGGGGCTGGAGAGATTGCTCAGTGGTTAAGGAGCTTGGTTGCAAAGCCTAATGACTTGGGTTCGATTCCCCAGTACTCACATAGAGCCAGATGCACAAAGTGGTGCATGTATCTGGAGTTCATTTACAGTGGCCAGAGGCCCTGATGTGCCCATGCTCTCTCTATCTCTCTCCCCTTGCAAATAAATAAATAAATAAATAAATAAATAAATAAATAAATAAATAAATAAATAAATAAATAAATAAATAAATTTTTTAAAAACTGGGTATGGTGCTTCAAACGTGAAGGTGCATATCATCCTGGGATATATGAGAGCCTGTCTCAAAAAAGGTGATATTAATAAAAATCTAAAGTGTTACAAATTAAAATGTTAATTATAATCACAGGATAAACACTAAAATAATAACTTAATGCTCTTATGTCAAGGAAACAATGCTGTTTTTCTCTCTTTTCCTTGCTTTCCTATAACATGACATGAACTCTTCCTTTCTGCAGATCATCATGGTTGTCTCCCAGTGTTTCTGAATTAATCTCTCTCTCTCTTTTTTAGTTAGAGTCTCATGAAGCCCAGGCTAGCTTTGAACTCTTGATCCTCCTGTCTCTTCCTCTCAGGTGATGGAATTACAGGTGTATACCACCATGCCCATCTCTAAATTAATCTTTGCATAGCTGTGGATATGGAGTGAGGGCAACATTGATTATAAGACAGAGGAATATATTATTCTCATTGCTATGGGATAGTAGGCATAGATTATGTTCATTTGAAGTGAATTGTAGTATAATGACAATTCATCTATTGCCATACAGCACTGAACACACCCGATCTCATCTGAAGTATAATGGTAATTCTTTTTTTTAATATTTTATTTATTCATTTTCAAGCACAGAGAGAGAGAGAGAGAGAGAGAGAGAGAGAGAGAGAGAGAGAGAGAGAGAGAGAGAGAGAGAGAGAGAGAACGAGGGCCACCACCTTGTGGGTCTGGCTTATGTGGGTCCTGGGGAATTGAACCCGGGGCCTTAGGCACTGGAGGCAAGTGCCTTAACTGCAGAGCCATCTCTCCAGCCCTAATGGTAATTCTTTTGTGGGATTCTCTTTGCTTACCAAGGCAATTCTGCTTGGGGAATAGACTTTTTGATGTCTTTTCTCTACCTCAGTCAGGAGACATGTAAACCATGTATGTGTTGTTTTTATATGTTTAATAGCATATCTGTAGTGCAAACCTTTACTCACAGGAGCTTGGGAACTACAGATGAATTTTTAGGAACAGCATTTATAGAAGATATCCACTGAGTCAGAAAATGGTTTAGGAGGACAAAATGAGGTTGATGAACAGGTAGGAATAAAAGCTTTGCACATTGGTTGTTCTTTCCAAAGTATTAGCTGTTTTGTGCATATATTTCTAGCTCTAAAATATTTTAATTGTACATAATTATGGAATACCATATTATATTTTGATGCATGTCAAGGCCAGCATATTTTCCTTCATTTATAATTTCTTTGTTGTTAAAATATTGAACATCGGGGGGGGGGGGGCAGAGCAAGATGGTGGATGAGTAACAGCGTCACCAGGACTCTCTCCGTAAAGGTTTGATTTTTCCAGCTGGGATCCAAACTTTGGACACCAGCCAGACCTGAGCCCAGACCCTCCCTCCCCCCCAACTCCTGAGCCAGCGCAGACGGGGTTCCCCAATGCTCCTCTGCAGAGCAGAGAGCCGAACCCTCTCCCACCCCAAGCTCCTGCCATTGTCCCGTTGTGGCCGCCAATTGACCGGCTTCCCCTCGCAGGGCTCCCCTCCCTCCAGCACCCGATCCTCG
>PVHP010034143.1:0-19235 GCA_004024765.1 Zapus hudsonius
GAAGAATCAAACCTTTTCGAAGAGAGTCCTGGTGAGGCTGCTACTAGTGCGCCATGATATTCCGCCCTCTCCTTTCTTTCTTTTTACTTCCTTTTTTCTTCCTTCCTTCCTTCCTTTCTAACTATTTTCTTTCTCTCTTTCCTTCTTTCTTTCTTTCTTTTCTTCTTTCTTTCTTTCTTTCTTTCTTTCTTTCTTTCTTTCTTTCTTTCTTTCTTTCTTTCTTTTTGGCTTTTTAAAGGTAGGGTCTTGCTCTAGCCCAGGCTGTCCTAGAATTCAGAGTATAGTCTCAGTGTGGCCTTGAACTCACGTGAATCCTCCTACCTCTGCCTCCCAAGTGCTGGGATTAAAGATGTGCATCACCACAGCTGGCTTGATTTTGTTTTTCATAATAAAGAATAAAACCTCATTTAAAAATAATTTCTTCTGTTACTTTACAAAAATGCGTAAAGAAACTGCATAAGCTTATCTCTATAGATAATAACCTTAATTTTAACTATCGATCTGGGAAACACTAAACTGCTACAGATTTTACATTTACTGAGTAATAAACAAAGAACTATGGTCACTGTAGTGGACTATACTAGTTACCTATTCTGTATAAGAAACCACCCCAAAACCTAATATGCACAAAACATAAACATTTATTATTTAACCACTTCTTGGTATCAGGAATACAGAAGCACCCTAGTTAGGAAGTGGTTAAAAACTCATTCTCTTTCAGTATTGTAATCAAGAAATCTGCCAGAGTCATGGTTATCTCGAGACTGAACTAAGAAGTAACTTCTGAGTTTATTAACATGGCTATTGAGGGAACCTCAGAAGACCCCCTTCCAAACTTCACCATGTGGCCTCTCTCTGAGCTTGCCTCATGATTTGACAGTTGGCTTTCCCCAGAGTTGGCATGGCAATAGAGAGTATGGAAGCACTCAATCTCAAAAGTGATATTCCCTTGCTTTCACTATATTTTATTAGCTTGAATCATGGCAGTCATCCCACATGACACTCAATGGTATTAATGCAAGGGGATGGAGAATTTTGGGGATCACATTAGACCCTGTGTATCAAGAATGAACCAAAGCAGAAAAAAAAGAAACTAAAAACAAAACTGGTATGTTAAGCTCAAAAAGAAAGGAAGAAAACACTTGTTGAATAATAGGATAAGTTTAAAAATGATGAGCAAATGATTACTTCCTTTGAAGTCATCCAAAAATACAGGAAAATTCAAGTGTCTAGACAAAACATCAGAAATATTTATTGGGAATCAGCTGGATGAATAGTACAGTTTTGGCATGTGGAATTAGATGTGCTTCAAGTTAAAGACAAAGTAAAAGATTAAGAGATTTCTTAGCATCTGATGTCATCCTGGACCAAGTCATAAAGTAAAAGTAAATTCTGGCACAGAAGATGAAAAATAAAATAGACTTTTTTAAATGAGGGAAGGCACACCAATTAAGACACTGGAGTGAAAAAATGTATTTGTTCCACAGTACTAATGAAACCATAGCTGAGTCAGAACTCCTACTCTGATGTTCCAAGTGGGGCCCCATTGTTCTGGGAATTCACTTCTCTTTCATACAAATACAAGTATAATTAAAATATTGTTTCCACTTGAAATCTACAAAAGGATTTTTATAATTTGTTTCTGTACACAGAACCTAAACTCTTAATGATATTCCTCCTTTCGGTTTCAAAAGTTTCATCCCAAATCAACTTTAATAAAGGAAAAGATTTTTTTCCAAACCTAGGGGGAAGTTTTAATTGAAACCACTCTCTTGAGTCAGCATAGAGTTAATGTAATCAAGACCAGCTTTTCTTTTTTTCTAAAGAAATCTATGGCAAAACAATAGCCTACTTGCTCTAATTTGGGCTGCTAAGACACTGGATATCCCATGAATAGAACCAACTTATTATTGTCGTTCTACATTGTACTGTTTGATTGCAATATTTTAAAAATATTTTATTTATTTATTGTTAGGCAGAGAAAGAGAGAGAGAGAGAGAGAGAGAGAGAGAGAGAGAGAGAGAGAGAGAGAGAGAGAGAGAGAGAGAGAGAGAGAGAGAGAGAGAGCACACCAGGGGCATATGTGGGTACTGGGGAATTGAACCTGGGGCCTTAGGCAATGGAGGCAAGTGCCTTAATCGCTGAGCCATCTCTCCAGCCCTGATTGCAATAATTTTATTATGCTTTCCTCTATAAGGAAGTGATATCTTGAGGATGATTCAGCGGCAATGTAAATGTTTTCAATGGATGTTAAATCCATAGAAAATGTAACCCTGTATTAAGAGTTTAGGGGATGAAAACCACAATGCAATGAACCTTCTTCAAATATAGTAACAAACAATAATTTACTGATCAGCTTCCTACCAAGGTTTGAAACTTTATATTCTATGTCAGAAAGCAAAGTTGAAACACAAAGACTGTAGGTATGATGTGAATACACAGACACACACACACACACACAAACACACAAAACTTTATATATTTTACAGTGGTTGAATAAAAAATCTTGGACTACAAAGATAACATAATAGTAAACCTTACTGAGGATTTCTTCATGTGCTGTATCAAAGAACAGCAGAAAGGATGACTACAAATACAATGCGTAAAATGAAGATATGAACCTGGATTATCTCTCTTGTCCACAGAGAGTTATACTTGGTGAATCTGGCTTAATATGTCTTCACATCCCAAAGAGCCCATCAATAGTCTACCTGTTCCACAGCTTTTCCTCTGATTTTTCAGAGCTAGTACCTTTTTGATTTCCTCTGAATCTCTTAATTAAGTAAGTCAAGTTTGGTTTCACAATAAAGGTCAATATATTTTACTTTCAAAGGAGAATTGCTGGGTTTTCAAAAGTAAATGAAAAATCCAAATACAAATAACTGGCAATGAAAGGATTAATTCTGCCATTTGACCTCCTCTGCCCTTTGTCTCACTTTACTACTTTATCTATTAGCCTTCTGCATTTTAGAGGCCAAAGGGGGGATCTTCAGTCAGAATTATATCATAAAATGGATGATACCCATGCATGAGATGAACCACTCCAAACATCATCTAAGGCCCAAATTAAACCTCTGAGGAAGTGGAAAAATGATCAAGAGAGCTACCTCCACAGCAAGTCAACCTATGAAAGGGTAATGGAGACAGAAACTGAGGATACCCAACATAGTTCGAAACAGAAATCCACAGACTTTTAAGCCCTCAACAGTAAAGCAGACTGGAAACTCACCCACCATGGCTCAAGGAACTTTGTGGATGAGGGGAAAGAAAGATTGTAAGAACCATGGTGGAGAGAATAGCCAGAGACATTGTACCCCTCAAGAACAACATCACAAAAACTGGCTACTGCTTGTACAATTCATAACAACCTATCCCATGGACCATTCCAGCGATCCCACCAAGGAGAGGTCTCAATGGATTAGGGGCAGGGAGGAGGGAAATTGGGTTGCCACACAAGACTTTCTCATACAGAGTTTCTAATTATTAACAATATTTTTAAAAGAATAACATCATAATATAAAAAGGCACACATGTATATTTACATACACAGTTCAGTGTCTCATTAGAAAATATAAACATATTCTGCATTCTTTCTTCTGTTAGTTGAAGAAGCTATGCATATAATACTTTGAATTCTCATACACAATCAAGGGTGAACTAATGAATATTTCAATAGGCATGTATTTTGTAGTGCTATTGATATTGTAATGTCTTAAAGTAACACCAAGGCAAGTAATTACCTATCTCCCAAGTGAATGGCAATACACCTGAAATTATTTATAAATGACTTTGCATCTGGAACCACCTTGGAATCATCAAGGTTTAGAGTAAAGTCACAAGTATTTATCTACACAAATCAACTCCCTCTACCAACGCAGTCACACTAATAACTATTCTACTAAAGCCAGATGAAGTATCTCTTCTTAGTAAGGAGGGTAGCAGGAAGATTGCTTGAATCTTTACTAATCTTCACTAGCACCACAATCACCCTGCTTCCTATGGTCAAGGCTTACTTGTCTACTGTAAAGATGTGCAATGGTTGGTAAGGCCATTTATAGTTCACTATCCCTAGCTCCCATTGAGTTTTAAATGCTAAAGGTTCTTTGAAATTCCTGTGGATTTTTTTCCCTACAAAACAGAAGATTGTTTTTATCACTTTTATTTATTTGGGAAAAGAAAGAAGAGTGAGAGACAGAAAGAGAGAGAGAGAGAGAGAGAGAGAGAGAGAGAGAGAGAGAGAGAGAGAATGAGAGTTAAAGGCATTCCAGGGGATCTTCCCACTGCAAAAGAACTACAGATGACCAAGCCACATTGTATATCTGGCTTTAGGTGGGTACTGGGGAATTGAACTGAGGCCATCAGGCTTTATAAGAAAGTAACTTTAACTCTGGGTCCCTTGTTCATCCTGTCATTCTCTACGGGGTTCCATATGGATCCTCAGCGATATGACTGTGCTGGCTCCTCTCATGTCAGGATCTCAGGTATCTGCCTATGGTAGGTTGCTATTGTTAGATGGGCCCCAGCTCTCTCACTGAATCCTGAAAAATACAAACACAATCTCCATCAGAGAGTGAGATCAGTATAGGTAAACAAATATACACCATTATGGATTACCTAGATTCTATTTTTGGAAGCTTACCGGTCAGTCGCTCGCATAGTACATCTTGTCTTGGGAGCCCAAGAGTACGGGATCCGGTGCCTATCGCCCTGAATCCCAAGTTCCAGACAAGGGGTCCCTCTCATTAAGTGGAAAATTTGGCCAAATTTGAAAGATGTTGATTGTCTCCCCCAGGCCCAGGCTCCTCCATTGCACAAGTGCTCCTTTCTTGGTTCGCTGTTCTCTCCCAGAAGGAGGTGTGGTCAGCCTACTCATGGCCGCAGATTGTGTTTCGTGTCAGTCGTCTCTGTTTACTCCAGCTGTCATTGATAAGTTTCCCCTAGGAGCCTGTGCAGTGCCTTCCAGCACTACACTAACTGCCTTCTGGGGGCTGGATACCATTCCGGACGTTGAAGGGTTTCTCGATGCTGATTGATGCAGTCTGTGGTTTCTTCAGCAATAGGGTTTTGCCTAAGACCTGGGGAGGGCATTCAAGAGCCTTGAGAGAATTCTGTCTTGTAGTTGGAATCTCATGAGTCGCTTCGGTAAACAGCTCAGTGAGGGAAGGAACCAGTGGTGGAACCAGGGGTTGTCAGGCTGATCTAATTGTTCACAGGTTTGGACTCTCTCCCTTACCACTCATGGCCCCTCTTGCCAGTCTACGCTCACTATTTTCTCAATAGGTTACAGTATGCTCATGAGGATTATATGTTTTTGAACCTAATGTGGTTTACCCTCAAGCTTAAGCCATTCCCTTCCCCCCATCCCTTACCCCTCATTCATAATCTCTCACTTCTTACTACTAGTCTGCATAGAGAACACGATTATCCTAGTTAAGGACCACATATGAGGGAGAATATGCGGTGTTCGATTCTCTGTTCTTTTGAGTGTTCGCTTAGTAAGATCTGCTCAAAGTCAGACCATTTTTTCCTAAATTTCAATATGTCATTTTTCCTTTCAGCTGAGTAAAATTCCATCGTGTAAATACACCACATTTTCACTGTCCATTCCTCCATGGATGGGCATTTGGGTTGAGTCCAATTTTTCTCTATTATGAATTGAGCTGCTATAAATGTACAAATGTTTTTGCATGAAGATGTGACATCTTCTGGATTGATGCCTAGTAGAGGGATAGCTGGGTTCATTGGTAGTTCTATGTCCATTCTGTCTAGGAGTCTCCACACTGCTTTCCATAGTGGTTGAACAAGTTTGAAATCCCACCATCAGTGAATGAGGGTTCCTTTTTCCCTGCATTCTTGCCAGCAATGATTATTGTTGGTTTTCTTTATGACTGCCATTCTGACAGGGGTAAGGTAGTATCTCATTGTCTTTTTATTTGCATTTCCCTGATGCTTAAGGATACTGAACCGTTTCTCAGGTGAGAAAAGGCCATTTTTGTTTCCTCCTCTGTGAATTCTCTATTGAGATCAGTGCCCCATTTTCAGAGGGGGCAATTTGGGTTTTTATTATTATTATTTTTTGAGTTCTCTGTAGGTTCTGGAAATTAGGCCTCTGTCTGAGTTGTAGCTGGCGAAAATCATCTCCCAGTTTGAAGGGGGTCTATTGACTTTGAGAACGGTGTTTTTGTCTGTACAAAAGCTTTTGAGCCTGATCAGGTCACATTGGTAAAGTGACTGTTGCACTTCCTGGGCTACTGGAGATTTGCTCAGGAAGTTGTTCCCTACCCCTATCTCATGTAGGGTTCCTCCTACTTTTTCTTCCAGGGTGTTCAGGGTTACAGGGTTGATATTGAGGTCTTTGGTCCATTTGGAGTTGATCTGTGTGCATGGTGAAAGGAGTGGGTCTATTTTCTTTTTTTTACATGTTTTTATCCAATTGGCACAGCACCATTTGTTAAAGATGCTATCTTTGGCCTAGCATACATTGTTGGCACCCTTGTCGAAGACTAAGAAGGTGAAGTTACTTGCATTAAAGGCTGGGTCTTCGAGTCAATTCCACTGGTCAGACTGTCTGTTTTTCTACCAATACCATGCTATTTTAGTTACTATGGCTTTGTAGTATGTTTAAAGTCAGGTATGGTGATACCTCCTACATAATTTTTTTTGCTCAGAATAGTTTTAGCTATTCGAGGTCTCTTACCTTTCCAAATAAATTTTGAGATTATTTTTTCAATGTCTGTGGAGAAGGAGGTTGGGATTTTTATTGGCATTGCGTTGAATCTGTAGATTACTTTTGGCAGGATTTCCATTTTTACTATATTGATTCTCCCTATCCATGAGCATGGAATGTCTTCCCAACTCGTCATATCCTCCTCTATTTCCCTCTTGAGTGTTTCAATATTTTCCTTATAAAAGTCTATCATTACCTTCGTTAGTGATATTCCCAGGTATTTGATTTTTTTTTTTTGAGGATATAGAGAACGGGACAGTTTCTCTGATGTCTTTTTCTGAATGTTTTTCTTCTGTATATAGAAAGGCTACTGATTTTTGTGTGTTAATTTTGTATCCTGCCACTCTGCTGAAGGCATTGATTACCTTCAGGAGATTACTAACACTGTTCTTTCAGTCTGATATATATAAGATCATGTCATCTGCAAAGAGGGATAGTTTGACTTCTTCCTTTCCAATTTGTATCCCTCTTATGCTATTCTCCTGTCTTCTTGCTTGGGCTAGAACTTCAAGCACTATGTTAAATAGCAGTGGTGAGAGTTGACATCCCTGTCTTGTTCCTGAGTTGAGGGGGAACTCCCTGAGTCGTTCCCCATTGAGGATGATTTGTGCTTTAGGAGATCTGTATATTGACTTTATCATTTTGAGGTATAGTCCATCTATGCCTATTCTTTCCAGGGTTTTGAACATGAAGTGGTGTTGAATTTTGTCAAAAGCATCACGGCATCAATTGAGATGACCATGTGGTTTTTGCTGTTGAGTTTGTTAATGTGGTGAATTATATTTATTGATTTGCGTATGTTGAACCATCCCTGCATCCCTGGGATGAAGCCGACTTGGTCATGGTGAATTATATACTTGATATGGGTTTGTATTCGGTTTGCTAGGACTTTGTTTAGGATTTTTACATCCAAGTTCATCAGGGATATGGGTCTGTAGTTTTCTTTTTTTTGTTACATCCTTGCCTTGTTTGGGAATTATGGCGACAGGAGCTTCATAGAAGGAGTTTGGGAGCCTACCCTTTTTTTCTATGTCCCTGACAAGCTTCAAAAAGAGAGGTTTCAATAAGAAGGTTTGGTAGAATTCAGCTGAGAAACCATGTGGACCTGGACTTTTCCATTTGGGTAGGTTCTTGATTAAAGATTCAATCTCTGTGATTGTTATCGGATTGTTTAGGATTTTATCTTCTCTGGTCTGAGTTTTGGAAGTTGGTAGGTGTACAGGAATTTATCCATTTCTTCCAGGTTCTCTAATTTTGTAGAGTAGAGGTTTTGGAAATATGACCTGATGATACCTCTAGTCTCTTTAGGATCTCTTGTGATCTCAGCCTTGTCATTTTTTATTTTGTTAATTTTGGCCGTCTCAATTTTTCGTTTGATTAAGTTGGACAGTTTGTAGATCTTACTGACTTTTTCAAAGAACGAACTCTTTGATTTGTCTATTTTTTCAGTCATTTTCTTTGTCTCCAAGTCATTAATATCAGCTCTGATCTTAATTATTTCCTTGCATCTTGAGCTCCTAGGGTTGGATTTTTCCATCTGTTCTAATGACCTTAGGTGTGAGGATAGTTGGTTGATTTGAGACCTCTCTGTATTCGTTATGAAGGCATTTAGTGCAATGAATTTCCCCCTTAGAACTGCCTTCTTTGTGTCCCACAAGTTCTGAAAGATTGTGTCCTCATTATCATTTGTTTCTTAGAAGTTCTGGATTTCCTCACTGATTTCTAGTTTGATCCATTCATTGTTCAGGAGCAAGTTGTGCAGTCACCAATATCTTGTGAAATTTTTGGAGCCTCTATCATTGTTAATTTCTAGCTTTAATGCATTGTGGTCTGATATGATGCAGGGGATTACATTGATCTTTCTGAATCTGCTGAGGGATGATTTATGGCCCAGTATATGGTCAATTTTGGAAAAAGTTCCATGTGCTGCTGAGAAGAATGTGTAATCTGTGTCCTTTTGGTGGAATGTTCTGTAGATGTCTGTTATCCCTAGTTTGTCTATGGTGCCATTTAGCAGCTTGATTTCCCTGCTTGTCTGCTGTTTGTACAATCTGTCTAGGAATGACAGTGGGTGTTAAAGTCTCCAACTATGATGGTGTTGGCATCTATATCTGCTTTGCTTTTGAGTAAATTATGCCTAATGAACTGAGGGGCCCTTTCATTTGGTGCAAACATATTTAGTATTGTGATGTCTTCTTGTTGTATAGTTCCCTTGACAAGTAGGAAGTGGCCATCATCATATTTTTTATTGCTGTTGGTTTAAAATCTATTTTGTCAGATATTAGAGTGGCCACACCTACTTTTTTATTCTTCCCACATGCCTGGAAAATTGTTTTCCACCCTTTGACTCTCAGTAGGTTACTATCTTTAGCGATAAGGTGTGTTTTTTGAAGGCAACAGATGGAAGGATCCCTTTTCCTGATCCAACCTGAGATCCTGTGTCTTTTTATAGGAGAGTTGAGTCCATTTACACTCAAAGTTATTAATGTGAAGTTTGCCATGTTGTAGCAATATGGAGGTTGGTATCTGAGCTGTTGCTGCTATCTCTTTTATGTTATCTTGCTTGTTCTCTATTCCTTTCCTGGGGTCGGTTATTTGTTTCGTCTGCATGGGATATCTCATGAAGTATCTTTTGAAGGTTTGGCTTTGTGCTCAAGGAATTGTAAAGGTGATTAGTCTCATGGAATACTTTAATTCCTCCATCAATTATGATGGATAACTTATTTTAGGCCTAGAATTGCTTTGTTCCAAGCTCTCCTGGCTTTAAAGTTTCTATGGAGAAGTCTGACATGATTCTGATGGGTTTTCCTTTATACGTGAGTTTCTTTTCTCTCATTGCTCTAAGGACTCTCTCTTTATCCTCAATGTTTGGCATTGTAACTAAGATATATCTTGGGGTGTTCCTCCTTTGGTCCAATTTTTTTGGGGTCCTCCATATCTCTCTTAGCTGTACAGGACTATCTCTTACCAAGTATGGGAAGTTTTCTTGAATGATTCAGTTGAAAATATTTTCTATGCCCCTAGTTTGGTTTTCTTCTCCTTCTGGGATACCCATGATCCTGAGATTAGGTCTTTTTATGGTATCCCACATTTCCCTTGAGTCTTGTTCACTTGCTCTTTTGAATTTTGTCAAGGTTCTGATTTCTCTTGAATTCTCCTCTGTTCTGTCTTCCATATCTGAGGTTCTGTTTTCCCAGTGATTAATCCTGTTTGTAAGAGATTCTGGGTATGTTCTTATTATTTCAATGTGGTTTTTGTTTTCTGCAACTTCTTTTTGGGCTGCTTCTTTCATCCTGTTGAGATGTGATTTCATTTCAAAGTTTGATTTCATTATTTCTTCTTGACAGTCATTCTTATATTTGCAGATGTCTTTGGTTAATTTGGAAAGCTGGTTTTTGATACCTTCAGTTTGCTGGCTTGCCTTTAGTTCTGATATGTCTCTTCTGACATCCATTTGGTTCTCCTCCATTATATTAAGTCTGTTGGAAATGCTAATAAGCTGACTTTGTACCCTTTCAAGATGTTGGTCCATCTTTTCTTGCATGACTAACATTAAGTTCTCCTTAGTATCTTTGCCAGTATGATCAGGGAGTGCCGGGGCCTACGCACTGGAGGATAGAAGCCTGGGGCAGGGGCTACGTACAGTCGGCCGATGGGAAAAAATATATATATATATGTATATATAAGAAATAAAATAAAAGGAAAAAAACCAAAAAGCTGAAAAGGAAAGACATGCAAGGGCCCGGGTGGGACAGGAAAAACAGAGGGATTGAGGGTTGGGGAAGAAACCCAAGGGATTGAGTCTACTCTGGCCCTCCCTGCCAGCTCTGTTCGACTCACTGCCTCCTGCAAGCACTGGTCCAAGCTGGCAGCTTCCAGTCGTGAGAATCCTGTGCTGGCAGGTGTCTGGAGCTCAGCGTGTGGCCATAGCTTGTGTCCATGACCTGGATCCCTGCTGAAAACCCTGACCCTTGTTTCCCGAAGTACACGGCGTGTCTGCTAGTCAGCCATCTGGAACCCATCCTCTCTTCTCTGGTTTTATGAGAGCATCTTTGCCCAAGGGCTAAGAGAGCGGGTGCATCTGATGGGGAAACTATTTAGTTACCGTCAGCGGCATAAGTGGGAACATACTAAACATCATTGGTTTCAGCCCATTAAGAGCATTTAAAACAATGAAACATAAACAAAATATATTCACTTTTACGCTTGATACAAAAGGTTGGACCAAATCTGTTGGGTCCCAGTGTGGCTGAATATCTGTGAGATAAGTTTTAGAATACAATATGCAGCCGGATGAGAGCATGGAGCATGGTAACTCATGTCTTTTAATCCTAGCACACCTGTGCCCCCAAAAGGCAGGGGGGGATGCCTGACAGCCCTAAATCCTGTTTGTAAGTGCTAATGGCCTTGTTCCTGCTCCCTTGTGAAAGAGATAAGACTATGCAATTCATCCTTGGATTATATATAAGGTTAAATGCTGAAATAAAGTTTGAGATTTGCTTGGACTCATCTCCCAGCCACAAGTGTGTGAGACTCTGGCTGTATGCATCCACCTTTCCCAATGGAGCCTGTCTCCTGCTGGCCAGAGACAGGCTCACTTGCAGGGGGCCAGGAATCCGTGACTCTCTCTTTACCCATCATCTGGTGCCCAAACAGGGACATGAATTATGGTCAGAGACTCCCTCTGTGTACTCTGTTCCCTCTTCTTCTTCCCCGCCACTGGTGGATGGCCGCTACTGCCAAGGCTTACGAACCTTGGATGACCCCCACTAGGCACTATACTTTTCTCTCCTGCTTTAGTCTACTCTCCTGCCCCACCTGCCGCTTGAGGGATTTTTGCCTCATTTACACAACAGTAAATTCACAGGACCCAGTGCTCAGGGCGCTGTGCTTATGTCAGGAGGTTGGGCTTGGAGGTCTGAGAAAGAGACCACAGCCCCAGGGCAGGCAAACATAATGCTAATGAGGCCTGCATTCCTAGTATCCTAGCAATGATGGTCATATATAAATATTTAGGTTTACTTGAGCTTACTTAAATGTAATTCAATAGACTTAATTTAAATTAATTTATAAGGCTTTTTCTCTGTCTATACAGATGTAAAAGTGAGTTAAGCTTCATGGCGCATACAACGTCTCTCATACTTATGGATTTGATACAAGGAAATCTCCGGTTTGGGTTATAAAATGTCTGCTATCTCTAACTATATATGCCACAGTATGGATGTTTTTCAGCTAGTCTAAAACGCAGGTTTCCACCTTGTCAGAAATCCAGGTGCAGTTCCCTGGGGCTGAAACACAATGGTCACTCAGGCAAGGTGGAGGGCAAACCCCAGGGAGTACAGCCTTTTTTTTTGAAGGGAAGGCCCTTCAGACTACATTCAACTGATTTGGTTTCTGGTCAATTTGTGATTAATTTGGTTTCTGGTCAATTTATAAAGCTTTTTTCCTCTATAAAACATTCATTCAAAGTTCATTAAGCCTTGTAATACATGTGTTTTTTCAGTCTACCTCAATCAGTTTTAAAAATTCTATCAATGTTAATTTGTCAAAGATATTCAAAAGTTAGCAGGGTGGGGGGAGAATGCTATCTGGCCACACCCTACCGGGCTGTCGGGGCACCAACAGAGAGTCTGAGACCTTCGTCAATCCTGGAGAGTAGCCCCAGGCAAAAGACGTCAGTTGTTTCACAGCCATGAAGGAAGCCCACATGAGGACAGACAGCAAAAGGAAAAGGCAGGATAGAGGTGTTTGCAGAGCCAAGTGTCTTGTGCTTAGTGGGGGACTTCCAAGGTTTGTTAGGCCTTGGCCATATGCCCACACGGTGTCTCGGGACTGAGGTAGCATTATTGGGAGTGCACCCCTGGCTCCAGGTCTTGGAGGGCCACTCCTTATGCAGATGTGCCAGACGAGCCAACTGAACCAAAAGTAACCTATAAGACAAACTAGTCGGGTGGGGAAGAAGAAGAGGGAACAGAAAAGACAGAGGGGGTTTCTTACCAGTCTTCATGTCTGTGTTAGGGCCCCCAGATGTTGAGTACTGAGTCAGTCATGGATCCCTGGCCCCCTGCGATTGAGTCTGTCTCACCAGCCAGCAGGAGACAGGCCCCATTGGGGAAAGATGAATGCGTGCAGCCAGAGACTCACTCACTTGTGGCTGGGAGAAGTGTCTGAGCAAATCTCAAAACTTTATTTCAGCATCCAACATTATATACAATCCAAGGATGCATTGCATAGTCTTATCTCTTTTACAAGGGAGCAGGAACAAAGCCATTAGCACTCATGGGGGTACAGGTGTGCTAGGATCAAAAGGCATGAGCTACCATGCTCCGGGCTCTCATCCAAGTGAATATTATATTATAAAACTTAGCTCACAGATATTCAGCCAGGCTGGGACCCAACAAACAACGTTTTATAAGGAAGATCATCTACAACAATGTTTTATTCTAGGGATTCAAGAATTGTTAAATATTACGACTCTCTTCCAAAACAAACTAACCATGTGTTCACATCAATGTTAAGTGTAACTGCTTAGTTTTGATAAACAAAAACCAAAACAACTTTAGGAAAGTTATAAAAAGGGGACAAATTTTAAATTATTTACAGATTTGTCTACTGAGAACATTCCCAAAAACTATTTAAAAAGTTGTAATAAATAGAAATAATAAACGGTTTCAAGTCCCTGTTCAGGCACCAGATGTTGGTTAACACACGGGTCCCTGTCCCCTGCAAAATGAGCCTCTGTCTCTCTGGCCAGCAGGAGACTTGGCTCAATCGAGGAAAGGTGAGCGCAGCAGCTGGACAATCACATGCAGCTGGGAGATAGGTCAAAGCAAATCTCAAAATTTTATTTCAGCAACCTTATATACAATCCAAGGCTGTATTGTATAGCTTTTTCTCAAAACAAAACTCAAAAAGCAGGAACAAAACTTATTAGCTCCAAAAAACAGGATCAAGGCTTATCAGCTACTACTATTCCTGGGATAAAAGGTGTGCCAGGAATAAAGGTGTGTACCACCATTCCCAGCACACCAGTGCTGGGATTAAAGGCATATGCTACCATGCCCAGCCTTTTTTTTCTAAAACTTAGCTCAAGGTTACTCAGCTAGAATGGGGTGCAACATATAGAAATTGCTAAAGATATTTGCTTGGTCTCTTAAGAAAATCAATTTTGGGGTTTTGCAAAAAGACTAGTCATAGCAAGTTTTAAAAAGAAATGACTGTCACAGGTCAGCTTTGAGTACTAAATGATTGTCTAGCTTAAGTTTTTATAAAAGAGTACAACTGTTCTCTTGCTTTTGAAACCATGTATACTGACCACCGGACCTGATCACTCCAGGTATAGCTATTGGCTCAGTGACTAAATTGTTTATGTGTTAAGAAATATACAGAAAGAAATCTTAAGGTACTCACCCAGGCTAACTATATTTCTTCTCAGTATGTAATTTATTGGACAAATTAAGTTTTTAAGATAAAGGTTGCTTACTGGTATTAATTTTCTAAAATGAGTTTCTCACATCTAAAAACATTGTGGGTTTAAATGGTTTCTATTTGTTCATGCTAATAGGCTGGTCAAATAAAACAATACCAGACCTGGCTCTATGTAAAGCCACCCATTTAAATCAGAACCTGATTATTTCTTTCTTAGTGACCATATGTTTATCATATTTCCTAATTAATTTCTCCCAATGCCTCCAATAAAATTCTCTCATTGGAGGATTTTTGTTCATCTTTTATAGGAAGGAAATATGAACACTATCTTCTTAAACAGAATTTTGAATTCAATCCTATAAAATCACAATTCAAGGTATTATTTCCAGGTTGACTTAACATCATTTTTATATAATAAATATGTTCATGCTCCTTTATTTTAGACTACCAGGAGAGGAATTTCCTTAGGAAAACATTTCATCTATATAGATTTATATGTAGATATTAGACTGTCAAGGAAAACAAAACCATTAACAAAAACATTACTTCCTTTGGAGCCCTCAGTTTGAGAAACTGTAGAAACATTTTCTCTGTACGGAAATCTACAAGGGCCTGGCACCTGAAATTGTTTGTCTCATGTGCTTGCTCCAATTAGACTCCGTTTTCACCTTCCACATCCTAACTTTCACAGTGTGCTAATTTGTAAACTTCAAGTAGATGGAATATAAATATTAAATTCAGGATGTAATGTTAGCCTCTTAAATAACAAATTGAAAGGTTATTCTAATTATAAACTCATCACCATCACTGGACTAAGAGATCGTGGTGAAGCTAAACATGTACAAACCACCTCAAATCTGCCTTTGACAAAAGAAGGTGTAAGCCACAGAGAACATGTTGTGTTTCATGTCATAGTGAAAATGACTGGGAGAAGATTAATAGTGAATCATTCAGAGTAAATGTAGTCAAAAATGTCTAAACATTTCCACAGAATTTATGCGATATCTTAATCACAGTACCCTCTTTAAGTCCAAGGAGCTCTTGAATAAGTATTTACATTAGTGTTAATAGATATAGAGAAAATAAGTTCATGTGAATTTTGGAAATTTTCAGTAAAGTTCAAGCCACAATTTATTGCTAATCATGACACTTTTCTGCAGTCAGTGGTACAAATGACATTGTTTGATTCTTTCAATTCAAAGCTTAAGTATTGTAGTAAGCAATAGAGCCTAGCTATTTCTAAAACGAGTGTGTATGCAGCTACTAAAAAACAAGATTCATGCATTGCTTCATGTAAAATGTTATTCTATGATAGGGAAATAGTTTCTACAAACACATCCACTTAAATTTCAGCATAATATCCCAACCATTCAAAATATTTACCACCAACTAGACTTCTGTGGTATTTTGAATGGATGGCCCCAAAAGATTCAGTTTTCTTAATGCTTATCTCCTGCGTCTTGGGTGGAGGAGATATCACCTTGGGCTAATCCTAGGGTCCAGCCTTCAGGTGTTTCTGGGGCAGATCTGGAATTCCAGCTTATATTATGCATGCAGAGAGCAGTCTAAACTCTGCTTGGAGTTCCCTACTGTTTGCTTATGTGTGAGGTGATGGTGATGGGTTTCTCTCTCTGCTTGGACCTCTGAAAGGGGCCCAGAATCTTTCTCCATTATGGAACTTCCCCTGGATCTATAAGCTTCAAATAAATCTCTTCTTCCTCCCATAAACTGTGTCGTTTGTAAATTCATCCCAGCAGTGTGATCTGTCTACAACAAATTCTCAATTTCTTTTATAGTTCAAGGCATTTCATTGTTTAAAAATAGCTTCTCTTTTAAAGAAAAAATAGAGGATGGGGGAAGCTTTCTAAGATTGCCCTTTAAAGTCATGTGAAGGTAGGACAAGATCCAAAATCCAAGAGTTAAGCCTTTCTTACAAGCTACTCCCAGAGAACAATTCAAAAAGGGTAGGAATGGACATATTTTAAGAATATTAAAAATTCACAAAATGCTCTGAGGTAACAGGAACATGGCAGAAATGCACTCCTTTAAAGTCATAAAGAGTCTTGTGACTCTTAACAGGTCAAACTACATAAAAAGATATTATTCCCAAATTAATAAGTCATATAGTAGTAGTTCTATTGTTCTTTATATGTATATTTACTATTCTTTGAATTTAAGTTGGATTGTCTCCATATTTATTAAGGGTTTCATCATAAATTTTTAGGTCAAAGAGATCTATAAGTCATAGAAATAAAAGTAGTTATTTCTTCCCACTACATTTCTCAGGACATAGAGGCAAGAACTTCCAACAACTGAAGCTAGAGTTTTACATTTAATTCACTCCATAAGCCTAAATAATATTTATTTTGCTATTCTTAGACTTTTCATTTTAGATAATATTTATAAATATATACCATGCAATACAAAGTTTTGAATCAGTCAGTGTCTAGTTCCTTCAAAAGATGTATTCATTATTAAGGCTTTATGGCAAGTTGAGGTTATATGATAATCAGTAGTTATATTATTTTAATGTTTACATATTATTTGTGGCTAAGTGATATTCTGCGTTGTTACTTTTCCATTCCTGTACTACTTTCTCTTCTTAAAGGTAATAATCATGTTCATTTTTTTCTTAGCTCTTCAATATACTACTTATTTATTTATCTTTAAAGTCTCTTATCAGTGTTACATCACCCTAAGTATTTATCACTTTCCTTGTAGTGGAGAAATCTCTCTGAAGGCTTCTGATCTGCCCCAGTCTAAACTGGTGGCCCTGGTGGCACACTGCATGGCTCTGACCCTAGAGATTCCTTGCAGCTCCCTCAAGTTGAATCTTATTTCACAAATCAGAAGTATTCCATTTTTTGTGTTAACTCCCTTATATTATATTGTGAAGTCTTGTCTACTAAATTTCTACAGAAAGATGTATGAGAGGTTACTACGATTTCAAAGCTGTCTGAAAATATATTCATTGTATACTCACATTTAATATCTTGACATGAAGTAGACTTTTAGGCTAATATTCATTTTCTGCCTAAAATTTGAAGGCATGATTTCTAAGAGCTTCCAATATTGATGTTGAAACTTCTGAGGACAATTATGATGACTAATTCTCTATAATTTGATTTTTAATTTTCATATACTATAAAAGTATCTGTCACTAATGTGCTGAAATGTGCTAATGAAGTTCTTTGATGTGAATCTAAGTTTAACTACTGAACTTGGTATTAAGTGAGCAATAGCAAGTGGGAAATTTATGTCTGCAACATTTTCTTAAGCTCCTAATCTGATACTTTTTTAATCTATTGAAATATATTTAAAATGTTTTTTAAATTCATTTTCTCAATCTATTCATTTTCTCTTTATTTTATCATGTTTCATCTCTTCCCACTTGTTACCTCTCTCCCATTCTCAAATTTCCTCTGTAAACCCATTCAATGAGTTGAAACAGTTATTCTATCACTTGTCTGCCTCTATTATCTTCCTCTTTTCTTTTATCCTAAGCTTTCCATTATTTACGACCCTTATTCATTATTTAGTTCTTTTTATAACTTCCATGATATGATAGAAGCTGGCAATTGCTGAGCATTTAATATTATACATATTTGCTATCATTTTTCTAAATAGAAATAAAGGGGGCTTTTGGAACCTTTCTAATTCATAAGGTGATTCCCCACTACGACATTTCCATTCTCAAGCTCATGGATCTGGTTGCCCAAGATTTAGTATTGAAACATTAATCCAGCCAGTGCTGCAAAGGCAGAAATTGGCATCAAAAATTAGTCATAAACTTTCTACTTCATTATTTTTTAATTGCACAAACTTTATGCCTTTCTTTGAAGGAGCAAAACACTGAATACTAGATTTCATTTTCGTATATTTAATCATATTTACAATCATTCATATTCATATATACTATATATACTTTATATATGTCTATATATTTTATATGTATATTTTTAAATATCTGGAAGGGAAAAAGTGATACAAAGATTATCCTTAAAATATGTTGTTTTATATCTATCAGGTCTGACATCATCCATTTAGCCTTAACCATACATGACTAACCTGCTTGGAAATACCTCCATCACTACATTTTGTTTACCATTTCACTGGAGAGCATCCATATATATTTTTTTTTCCAATTATCTATTTGAGCTTGTTTCAGCAGCTTCTAAATTGGATGCCACTGAAAATAACATTCATAAAAACCTTGGGAGACCTCTTTTTCCCAGGTCAGAAGTTGAATCCTACTTAGATCAGAGTGATTTACTGGAGTGACAGGTCAGAGACTTTGGTTCTGCCCTAAGCAGACTTATTTTTTGCCTTTGAACAGGAGGGCACCAGGGGTTACTAAAATTCTCTTGAGTAGAGAAAAACAACATTCAGTTGGCATTCTTTTATTCTTTTTCTCTACTTACATGATTTCACACAAATCTATAACCTCTAGGTATAGGGAAAGGGATATAAAAGTTCAGAGTTTTAGTGTCTTTCATTTTCAGTTTCCTTTGATACATGTTTTTTATGAATAATCAAAATGAAACCACTTTCTAAATTTGAAAAATGTAGGTAAATATAAAGAATTACTGTTTTCTTAAATGTTATTCTAAAAGTTAATATAAAAAAGAAGTTAAAATAAAGCATTTTTCTCAAGTAACTTGTAATTTGATATATAATATTCCTTAGTGGACTAAAAATATAGTCCAGAAGATGGCTGACTAGCAGACATGCCATAAACCTCGGGGAAATTAGGACCAGGTTCTGCATCAGGGACCCAGCTCGCGGGCATTAGCTGCGGCCACGAGCCGAATTCCAGGCACCTCCGAGTACAGGATCTGCACGACTGGAAGCTGACAGTGTGGAAAAGAGCTCGCAGGAAGCAGTGAGTCCTCAGGGCAGGCTGTGCCGGAGTGAGCGGCCCCTGGCTGCCGCCGCCTCAGCCTCTCTTTCAGCGGGCCGGCTTTCCTAGGGGATTGGCCCCCACCCTCCCGCCCTCTGTCTATCCCGCCCTCCTGGGCACTCGCCTGTCTTTCTTTTTCAACTTTCTGACGGTTTTTCAAATTTATTTCTGATACTAATA
>PVHP010034145.1:0-19653 GCA_004024765.1 Zapus hudsonius
TTAATGTTTAACTTAGCTTTAAATAAATAAGAATATGGGCTGGAGAGATGGCTCAACGGTTAAGGCACTTGCTTTCAGTGTCTAAGGCCCTGGGTTCAATTCCCCAGGACCCACATAAGCCAGATCCACAAGGTGGTGGCCCTGGTGCTCTCTCTCTCTCTCTCTCTCTCTCTCTCTCTCTCTCTCTCTCTCTCTCTCTATCTCTATCTCTCTGCTTGAAAATGAATAAATAAAATATTTAAAAATAAATAAATAAATAAATAAGAATATGATATATAATGGAATCAGAAAGACCTACTCCAAAGTAAATAATAATGATATGTACACATGCTTCTAAGCTACAGAACTATTAGGAACTGGAGATGGTTCATGGGATGGTTCTAGAAAGACCATCTATGGGTGCAGGGATGCCTTATTACATTCAAGAAACCGAAGAAAAGGTTGAATTACTTTTTAGTTAAAGTTAACCATCCTGACAGCGCACTGTTTGGATGCACCGTCTGGCTGATGAGGACGACAGAGAAAATGAACTGATATTAATGCAAACACGTTCTACTTCCACTGCCCAGTTGTGTTTGGGCTAAACACACAGCTGTTCCCCTCCACAGAGCACCTGAAGAGAAAGAGGCCATGAGAAGATGAGACAAGACAGAAAGAAACCTCTTCCAATCCTGTTTCTCTTTGGAACCAACTCCCTATCCATGGACTTACCCTTGGACTCCTGGGGACTAAAAGGGCAAGCTTCAAAGGATAATTAGCCCAGGTGCTTATCAGAAAGTCAGACATCTTTGTGTATCTTAAACGGACCAGGTCTCTTAGGAATGGTTCGGCAAATAATTAACAGAAATCATTCTGCCAGGTGAGTATATTAAAATTTGAGTGATGTGGGAATTACCACAAGATTTGCCTATAGAGATCAAGACTACTTGGGAACTGTTGGATTGGCAAATTTGGGATATAATTTAGTGAGATCCATGGACAACCCAACCCCAGCAACAGGACCTGAGATGTTGCCTGAAACCCAGGCAGGACAGGGAGGAGGGAAATGGGGGTACCTTCAGAAGACTTGCTCATACAATGTATCTAATTATTGACAATAAATATGGGGGAAAAAACTGGATACAATTCTTCAATCAAGGACAGACTTTCATAGAACCTCACATGTCTGATGTCTGGACACCAAAATTATTTTGATTTTATTTCTAGGTGTTATGATATTCACATTGCATAAATAAAATTTGACATTTCAATTATGTAAAAAAAGATAATTTTTTAAAATTTTTTAAGTTAAAAACATCAAGTTTAATTTATTTCATTGTTGGAGTTTGTGATCATTCAGCCTCAGGGACAGAAAAAAACCTGGGACAGTGAGGAGGTACAAATTCTCTTTTACACTCATTACCCAGTGTCCCTGAGTGAAAAATTCAAATCAAATGCTTTCACAAAGTGAGTGGAAAGAGATTTCCAGATAAGCCTTTTCTTAATCATACCAGAACCTATCATGGCCTATCCACTCCGCCCATCCTCGACCTCCACCCAAAACACACAGAGGTGCAGGACAGAACGCGTCACCCCTGCTGTCACCCCCAAATGGATGCCTACTGTAATTTTCGGCTTCTCTCCCACTCTCCACATTGTTATGCATCATCTAGAATCTTAACTTTCTAAAAAAGCATGGGAATAGCCTCTCCATTTCATAGCAGAACATTAGTTGACAAATTCAACTTTCTCAGTGATCTTGAAAGAGCCACCCAGACACTAACTCCTGTAACCAAAAGTCATTGAGAAAAATCTTTAAATAACCTGGCACTCACTCTTTCTTTCTTTCTTTTTTCTTGTCTCCTACCTGGAATGTGGGTACAAGAGCAAAAAAAAACACTCATGCCCTGGGGCACTTGAGGTCCTACACCCTAAAAGCAAACCTACTACCAATGTTTGGCAAAATGGGTACGTTGTGTGCCCATCAAAGTATCTATAAATATGTATGTCTGCAGCTATAAATTAGCGTCATTCTCACATTTGTTTAGAGAAGTTTCTCTTTACATATGGTGGTGACGACTGAGGAGCCTCAAAATTTATCAAAGTTCTGATAAATGACTGCAATGGCCAACACTAAATGAGACCCACACCACCCCCACCCCCAAGGCTCAGGGAACATTACAGAAGTGGAAGGAAGGTGAGAGCCAGAGGATGAGGAGGAGAGCGATGGGACCCTGTCATCCAGGCCTGACATGGCTGTTGTATTCATGACCTCTCACAGTGATAACTGTAACCAGCACGATACCCATGCAATGGATGATGGAGAGGCGCATGGGTCCCCAGGCCTCCCTGAGCGGTGACAGGCAGTTACAGGTGGCTAGAGAGCTAGGAGGCATTTTCTTAAATGTCACAGCCTGGGGTAGGACCCACATGCTCTGATAAAATACTAGGCTATCCATGTCCCCTGTCACAAGGACTGATCCAGACGACCCATGGAGGAGGTTATCCAGCAGATTGGGGAGGGGAATTGGGGAGAACAACTCATTGTTTGCCCACTAAATAATGTAACTCATTATGGACAATAAAAAATATTTATTAAAAAAACAGTCCCCCACCCATTCCTTTTCAGGTAATAAATCTCAGTGACTCACACCTACAAGGAAAAACAGACATCCAAGCAGAAGAGAGACTGGTTAGGAAGAGGCTCCACAGAAATTGGCTGGGGAGGTGGGTCAAGAGAAGAAAGGGAGAGAGGAGTTATCAAAGCACACAATCTGCATGGGTCCAGCTGTCAGTCAATGAAAAGGAACCACCAAGTAGTGCGTCTCTCTTAACTCGGGATATTTCCCAAGGATTTTTCTATTTCCTGCGTCTCTTCGATCACCTTATGCAATCCTAAGAAGGAGCCAACTCGAGATGAGTAACTAGTGACGCATACAAAGATGTCTCCACGTGAAAGACAATACTGTGTTCAGGCCACAGGAAGCCAGTGGTAGGGATCACTAAGAGCCAGAAGGAGTCTGGAGGTAGATCATCTGCCAGGCACCAGAAAACAAAGAGAAAAGTCAAGTTGAGATGGACGCAAAAGATAAATTTCTCACCAGACTGGTGTCTAGATCCTGCTTTCCTCTGCAGTCTCTAAGGGCACCTTGGGGGTGTTCTGTTCAAAGATCACTTTGGGGGGGAATTTCTTCCCCTTCCCTTGAGCTTTGTCAGAAACTATCCACCCACTGAGGGGAGATGCGTCCATTCAAATATAGTTTCAGCTCATAGTACTAGCTTCTAAACTGATACATTTTTCACTTCTTATTGACAAAACCCAAGCTTTTGATGGCACACCAGAGCTTTCAGATAAAACTTGTTTCCTCTTTCTTTACAGAGAGACAGGTGAGACTCAGCCAAAAGTCATTGAGAAAAATCTTTAAATAACCTGGCACTCTTTCTTTCTTTCTTTTTTCTTGTCTCCTACCTGGAATGTGGGTACAAGAGCAAAAAAAAAAAAAAAAAAAGTAGCTACAGACTCATCTCACTACCGGAAAAAAGCAATAAAATCATAAAACTCTAACAGCTGCTAAACCAATACCAGCACCTGTGCTTCCTGTTTAATAAGAACACAAGTCAGGCTAGAAATGTCTCAGTGGTAAAGTGCTTGCTTAGCATGCATAAGATACTGGATCCTCAACACAGAAGTAAAGAAGGAAGAAAGGAAAGGAGAGAGAAAGATGAAGAGAAAGGAAGGAAGGAAGGAAGGAAGGAAGGAAGGAAGGAAGGAAGAATGGAAGGAAGGAAGGAAGGAAGGATGGAAGAAAGGAAGGAAGGAGGGAGGGAGAGGGAAAGAGAGAAAAGAAAAACAGAAGAAATCACAACTTGGTCAATTATTCATACTGTTATTTACTATTAAATTTTCCTTATTTTAAAAAGAAATTATATAGAGAAGCTTAATGGAAAACAGCAGAAGAAACTAATGTCCATGGTCTACGACACCTCTTTCTGTGACAGTTTAGGGTGACTGGGACCCCGAGAGTAAAGAACAGGAGTGACATTGGACTTAAAAAAAAACTGAGCCCCTCTATTTAGAGACATTTCATCCATTTATTTGCTTGGCTTAATGTTTTTAAATTGATCAATGAGAAAAACCACTACAAAGGTTGACTCTGGCTAAAGTTCATTCAGTTCACAAGTCTCTGATTTGTAGTTAATTTGGTTCCTGGGTCTATTTAGGAAAAACGGCAAAAAGTTTCTACAAACTATTTTCCACTTAAAATTTTTTCTCTGTAAAGCATTTATTGATACAGGAATCAAAAGGAGCTAAGCCTCATAACAGACCTGGTATCCTAGATGTTTAGAAAGCTATAGCAGAGGGATCACAAATTTCTTTTAATTTTTAATGGTTTAATTTATTAAAATAAATAATCACATGTTAGTTGACAATTTAAATATAAGGAAAAGACAAATTAATGATTTCCCCTTCTCTTCTGGTTTATATTTAAAAACAAACACTATTTCTAAACATATGATTCAAGTTTTTTTTTTTCTGGCTTTTGTCTTGTTACATGACATTTAAAAATTAACATTACCAAGTTTATGTTACAGACTTAAATTTTCCAGCCTACATGGACAATAATTGGAAACTACAAAATTCTACCATGGGTGATGCCTCATATTTATCAGGTATATTTTTAAAATATTTTATTTATTCATTTTTTAAGCAGAGAGAGAGAGAGAGAGAGAGAGAGAGAGAGAACACCAGGGCCACCACCTTGTGGGTCTGGCTTATGTGGGTCTTGGGGAATTGAACCGTGGGCCTTAGGCACTGGAGGCAAGTGCCTTATCCGCTGAGCCATCTCTCCAGCCCTTTATCAGGTATATTAAAAGGTTATAAAAATAACAAAATCACTTCCAGATGCGGTAAAAGTCATCCCAAGGACAATTATGTTTTACCTGTGTTCATAAGCTTAAAACTTTTTAAATGTGCTTCATGGAATTTCTTAATAGGAGATATCTCAAATCCATAGGTTATAAAATCTATACATACATGTTGGTAAATATTATAGAAAAAGCATGATTGTCTGTTTTCTTAGAGTAAATTCATAGAGGAGATATGTTTGGTGACATAGATAATAAAAGGAAATTTTAAAAACCTTATTCATGCTAAAAATGTTTGGTTTTAAATTTTCCTGTTAAGAAAGATGTCTAACTCTTTTGATGCCAGATTACTAATTTTCTATTAATTGATAATGAGATCAGTCAATTTGCTGTCGTTTCTCTTAATCCTATGAAAGATGCATGACTGCGTCCTGTGGAAGATAAAATGAGATTATAGAAGGACTTTTTAGAAAGGGAATTGCAGTGGTGGATATAAGGTTTGAGTGGTGCTTAAGGGTTGGAAAGTTGTGAAAGAAGGTTTGAGGATGTAGATAGGATTGTAAGGACAGATCCCACCCAAGATTTGTACACTAACCCAGATCTTATCAGTTTAATGTGAAGCACAGATAAATCTATGCCCAACTGAAAATAATCTATCCTATTAAATGTCTTCCACTCCATGGATAAAAATAAAAGGTGATCTTTAAGCAGAGCTTCTCCCCTCATCTCCAATAGTTACTAGATACTGTCAGCTAACTGAAAAACAGAAAGCAAGGGAAATAATCCCTTACCACCTCCCTATCATAAGGGATTATTATTATTATTATTATTAATATTATTATATTATTATTTCCTGTGCCAGCATCTAGTAAATCTCCTCCTCTTAATGGATACAGGACCTAGGAGGACACAGTTCATTTGTTCTTTGATTAGTCTTTGAGAAAACTCATATTTTTTTACTCTTTGTAGCTGTGGCGATTTGAATATAAAATGACTCATGTGTTTGAATATTTAATTCCCAGTTGGTGGTGCTGTTCTGGAAGACTGTGGAACCTTTAAGATGTGGAGCCCTGCTGGAGGAAGTATATTATTGGGGGGGGGGTGGAATGTTATAGGCCAGTCTCTCTCTCTCTCTCTCTCTCTCTCTCTCTCTCTCTCTCTCTCTCTCTCTCTCTCTCTCTCTCTCTCTCTCTCTCTCTCTCTCTCTCTCTCTCTCTCTCTCTCTCTTCAGGCTGATATGATAATGTGATACAGGTTTCTCACTGTGGCCTTCCCCACCATGACGGACTCTATCCTCTGGAACTGGAACTTGAACTAAATCCTTGTCAGGCCATAAACTGCTTCAACTTGAGTATTTTATCCCAGCAATGAGAAGGTAACAGACGTAGTTTCTAAAGATTGGGGAGGAGTTGGTTAGCTAATGAAGCAATTCCTAAATATGTCCCATAGGTGAAGAGGCCACGAGGCCTCCATATCTTAGCTTTTTTCTGATCCTGCAAAATATTTTATAGTTTTAATTGATTTCTGAATGAACTCCCAATTTCTAACCTACTAGGTGTGTTTAGTAATTGTCATCAATGTAACAACATTTTTAGAGACAGGATCTCATGTAGCACAGGCTGACATCAAGCTGCTATGTAACCAAGGATGATCATGAACTCCTGATCCTCCTGCCGCTACCCCCCAAGAATTAGGTTTACAGCTATACACGGTCTCTCCTGGCCACAGCTTCTCAATATGCTATGTTTTCTCCAAATTCAAAAGTGTCATTAGTGTGATGAGAAACTCTATTACTTGGAACACTTAAGAATATTGTCAGCCGGGCATGGTGGCGCTCGCCTTTAATCCCAGCACTCGGGAGGCAGAGGTAGGAGGATCGCCATGAGTTCGAGGCCACCCTGAGACTACATAGTGAATTTGAGGTCAGCCTGGACTAGAGCGAGACCCTACCTCGAAAAACCAAAAAAAGAAAAAAAAAAGAATATTGTCAAGGTGCTGAAAAGTTCTATGTAGACTTACTGGGGAGAAAAAGTCAACAGTTTCATCCAGCAATGAACTCCGCAAGCTTCCCAACTGACCACCCAGACAAGATGTACTCATTTTGCAATAGTGACTGTTTGAGGGGAACCAACTGCTCTCTAGTTGGATTTGAGGCCCCTTCCAGACAATGAGATTCATGGGTGGGACTGAAAGCCGTGTCAAAAGCCTATGGTTGGGGTGATCATAGGCCGTAGGAGGAAAATCACTGCTGTATTTTGGCTAAATGGGTTTATTTGATTATCAAATTACCTCTAAAGATTCGTGTTTATGCCATAGATTAGAGTTGGTCAGAGAAGCTTTTTTTTGCAATTGTCAGTAATTACTGGGGAAACCCAAAACTTGTCAAAGTGCTGACAATGAGTGACTGTTGAGTGCTCAGCACTCAATGACCCTTCTCTAAAGCTCGGGAGCACCATGAAGAGTCAACAGAAAGAGGGTAAGAGCCAGAGAGTGGGAAGAAGGGCTTTGGAACTACGTCTTGCAGACATTAAGTGGCTGCCTAATATTCATGGCCTCAGAGCAACTCTGCAGGACCTGTTCAATATTAGGTCCATCGACCCTCCATCACAGATGGAGGAGGAGGGCAAGAAAGGGCATTGAAGTAGAACATGTGCTCGCTGGAAAGAAAGAAAAGTGGTTCTGTAGCAGGGGTGTGAGGTGAGGAGACGAGAAGATAGTGAGAGGAGACGATGATGGAAATGCATTTTCTGTGTAGGTGGGTGGTGTTTGCATGTCTGTGCACCCAAGGTTGAGTGATCCAATCCATCGCTCATCCACCTGTGCTTGTTTGAGTCTCTTCCTGAAACCTGAGTTGGCTCTTTCCCACAAGCTGGGACAATTCCTTGTGCAGCACTAGGATGACAGGCGCATGTGGCCAAGCCCAGCTGTTTATGTCGCTACTGGAGATTCAAACTGGGGCACTTACAAGTTCCTCGGGTTCTCGTGCTTGTACAGGAACACACTCAACTGCTGAGCCATCTCATCAACCCGGATTTTTTTCTTCAGATAAACAAGAATAAATAAAGGGAACAACTCAAAAAGGCAGTTATGGTATAATAATGTGCAGCCAATAAATGTAATGTACAATGAAAAAAACACTGGATAAAAGTTTTTTTTAATATTTTATTTTATTTGAGAGAGAGAGAGAGAGAGAGAGAGAGAGAATGGGCACGCCAGGGTCTCCAGCCACTGCTGAAAAATGAATTCCAGACACATTCGCCCTCTTGTGCCTCTGGCTTTACATGGGCACTGGGGAGTCAAACTCAGGTCCTTCTGCATTGCAGGCAAATGCCTTAACCACTAAGCCTTCTCTTCAGCCCTGGATAAAAGTTTTAACATAATAAATGAAATTGCACATATGCTCCCGTTCCTTACATTTGAGCTACGCATAGAACTTTCAATGAGTAGAGGGTGGGAAGGAGTGTGTTAGTAACAGTGACAGTTATGAGAACTCGGTATTTTATAGTCCAAAATGTGTTCTATAAATCTAAAATATTTCCCAAGAATAAAATCTAATTTTCAAATCTCCACATATGACAGGATTATGACTCTTGTTTAACGTAGAAAAAGAAGCTTGTTGGTTAGTACATGTTTAAGTAAAAGCCTAACATATAATTAGTGATGGTGTGTATATAGTATAACCTAGGTAGTGGCTTGCCTTTACCCAGGATGTTAATATATTTTCCAAACTATCTGAAACATAAATTTATTATTTTCATAAGACATATATACAATATTAAATGTTATAACCAAAGCTATGTAGTGAGAAGTTAGTATAGTACAGACTTGATACAAATCTAAAACACCTATGCTAAGCTATAATGTTCTCTGTCATCTTGGAAAAAGACACATAACTTCCAAATCTTAGCTTCCTCTAAAAGAATTGGGAATATTAGTGCTGTATATTTCACGTAGACATTATAAAAATTAACTATAATATTTCTCAGTGCCTTATAGAGGACTAGACAAAGAATAAATACTCAAAAAAGTTATTATTCTTATTGTTGATAATGATGATGTCTTGAATTGCCTAATTATAATTACATATGATAGATATATACATATTTATGCATATATAAAGATATATGTTCATATACACGCATGTATGCATATATATGTAGTGGAAATGATACTCTGGTAGGTGAGCAGTAACCATACTGTGTGCTTTTTAATGAGAGAAAGTAGATATCTCTTCCCTGAAAGAAATAATGGACTTTATTATCTATTTTTGAAGGATCATAAGGACAAACCAGGGAGTAAAGAAACCACAGAGGGCACTAACTGACGCAAATGCTTTATTATCTGATAAGGAGTTACTTATTTACCACAGGGCTTGAAGGGAATCGTTATACTGTAACAGAACTCAAAACAAAATTTATCTGGTTTCTATATTAGAAACTTTAAATAACAGACAGTGGTTAAAGCTTGAGTCTGTGGACTGCTTACAGTTGGGCTTCAACACTATTTCCTTCCTCTGTGAGGTCAGTCAAAGTTCTTAGTCTACTTCATAGAATTCTACAAGAGGTAAGTTAAGGGTTAGATAAACACATGTAGGAAAAGAGCTTAAGAAAATAAAGGATACCAATGCTATACATTAGATTTTAAATATTTTGTTAAATTCACAAGGCATTATAGCACTTCCCTTCCACTCCATTTGTCTCTATCTGTTATTCCAATTTTAGCTTAGAATGGTGAAAAATGTCATCTTTGGTGGAGTTCACTGAGCATTCCCACTGAAATAACATAGCAAACATCATCTCAATAGCAAAAGATCCAGGACGTCTGCAATTAAAACTGCAACTGCTATTTCCTGGACAGTCTCCAAACGCAGTACCACTATTGCAGTAGCTCCTTAATTAGTATTATAAATGCACCAAGAACGCAGTGGAATCAGGTAGAGTCAAGATATTCGCTCTATTGCCTGATTAGTTAGATGTGCCTAAAATTAGAGGAAATTAAAAGACAATGGTTCTTGGGTTAATAAAACAAAATGGAAACACTAGTGTTTGAAATTTAAAAAATCTTCAAAAATTTTAAATAAAGTAAATTTAAATTATATTTGATGAATTAAAAGTAGCAGCTTCAAGAGATAATCTCTACATACTGTTCAATTTGCTTTCACAGAGAACAATAAGAGAGGTCTGTGACTTCATTTACATGACATACAGGGACTTCTCTCCCTCTCCAGAAATGTTTGAGAAGTTTATTACCCCTTAGTTAGAAGCATTGATTAGAAAAACTGAACTATGACCCTGTGATAACGGTGTTATCAAACAGGTAAAGCTGTATCATAAATCATGGCAGGTGATATGCAAAGCGCAGTAGCTATTGTTAACTAACAGAAGTTGTAGTTGGTGACAACAGAAATGAAGTCTGTTCTTCTCCCGTCCAGTCTGAGGGCCTCCTGGGGAGGTGAGATGGGGTGAAACAGCTTCTCACCCAGTGGCTTAATTGTTTAACAGCATCCCTAACATTAAAGACAGCCTGACTTGATTTCCACTAAAAGGATGGGCTTGTTTTGTCAGCCTAACCTAATGCAATGTTACGTGTTTGCCTTCAGTCTTACCAGGGGATGGGGAGCACATATCCTATGGAGTATCTAAAGGTTCAACTTTTGAGTACCTTAATTTAAAATTTTATTTAGAACTTCAAAAATGACCTCTACAAATGATGAAATAAGGTTGCTTCAACATACTCACTGTCCTTTCATAGATGTGTCTAAAGATTATAGAAAATTGAAAAGCAATACTTCTTATTGAGTTAATAAAAACCAACCACAACACTGTTTGAGTTAGACAAGCATAGGGATAGCTCGGCGGCTTGGGACTCTGCTTGGCTTGACCTCCACACACATCCTTATCCAAGCAACCAGTTGCTCCACCCTAGCAACCCCTAGCAACCTGTACAACAATCCTTTTTATGGATGGTTTCTGTTCAAACATACCTTGAAACATGTCCTGGAACTTCAGGCAGGGGACCAAACTGGCCTTGACTGATTTGGGTGCATGCATAAGAAAGTAAACTGCGTACTATGGGTAAACTTGTCAGAAAAAGAAATCCCCTATTTACCATCCTATGCCTAACCATGATTGGATGCACATATGATTAAGGTCAAATGATCATGGAAAGGGCATGTGCAGTACGCAAAGGCTTACATGACCTAAGCCTGTCAATAAAATCAGAAAAACTACTCACACCCTGTCATGGTTTGATCCAGGTGTCCCCCACAAACAAATGAATGTGTTCTGGGTAACTGATCCTCAGCTGATGGCAGTTTGGATTTTCCAACTTCGCTGGAGCTGTGTTGTTGGGGGTGGGCTTATGGGGTTCTAAGCCAGCTTCCCCTTGCCAGTGTTTGGCACACCTTCTTGCCGCTGTTTCCAGTGCTGTGGCGGAGGTGATGTCCACCCTCTGCTCATGCCATCGTTTTCCCTTCCAGAATGGAGTCTCCCCTCGAGTCCATAAGCCAAATAAACCCATTCCTCCACAAGCCGCTTTTGTTTGGGTTCTTTCTGTGCAGCAACTAGGAAGCTGACCATAACAGTTTTGGTACCAGAAGTAGGGTCATCTGTTGCTGCTAGAACCCTGATTATGTGGCTTTTGGTATTTTGGAATTTATATGCAGCAGGAATATGGACGGGTTTGAAATCTCAGCCTAAGAGATGCCTCACAGTGCTGTAAGTACAGCGTATTGGATCATTCTGGTCAGAGTTAAAAGACCTGAATGTAATGAGAACTATGGACTGTGAGGTTTGGCTTATGAGGGTGAGAAAGAACTTTGTCAGGACTGTGCCAGAAGCAGTTTGTGTGAGAGGCTTGCTACATTCTGCCTGCCTGTGTCCTTAGAACCTGTGCAGGGTTGTTTTATGTAAAGATGGACTGGTGTGAGCTGATGGAGATGGCACAGAAAGAAAGATCTTTGGGTCGAAACTGCTGCCTGTTCACCTGCAATTGTTTGAGAAATTAATTACAACCATCAAGATTGGGCCAACTGGGAGTAAACAGAGACCACTGACAGGAAATACAATCTGCGGCCATGAGTAGGCTGACCACACCTCCTACTGGGAGAGAACAGCGAACCAAGAAAGGAGCACTTGTGTAATGGAGGAGCCTGGGCCTGGGGGAGACAATCAACAGTTTTCAAATTCATCCAATTTTCCACTTAGTGAGGGGGAGCCCTTGTCTGGAACTTGGGATTCAAGGCAATAGGCACGGGATCCCGTACTCTTGGGGTCCCAAGACAAGATGCACTATGGGAACAATTGACAGGGAGGCTACTAGAAATAGAATCTAGGTTATCCAGAATTGTGTATATTTGTTAACCTACACTGATCTCACTCTCCGATGGAGATTGTGTTTGTATTTTTCAGGATGCAGCAAGAAAGCTGGGGCCCATCTAACCCTATCAACCCCAAATAAACCCATTCCTCCACAAGCCGCTTTTGTTTGGGTTCTTTCTGTGCAGCAACTAGGAAGCTGACTGCAACACACCCATCACTACCAACCAACTCCTCTCCTCAAACTCCACAAAAGGAATACCCAAGTGACATCCAAAACTTGAGCACTCCAGCCCAAGCAGCTTGCTTTGAATAAAACTTCTCCTTGCTTTCCTCTGTTTGCCCACTTTCAATTCTTGGAATAAAACACAAGAATCATCAGTGATCAGGGAAACATGATGCCACCAAAATAGCATTCAGCAGCCCTAAAGAAACAGATATCTAGAAACCATGGGACAAAGAGTTGACAGGAGTTATCTTGAAGCAGCACAGTGAGTTACCAGAGACCACTAACTAGTAACTCAGGGACATAAGGGGTTAGTAAGATGTTTGGGAAAGACAAACTATTTCTAAACATCAAATTCTGAAGGTGAGAAACATAATCACTAAATGTTGAAAACTTCCACAGACAGCCTCACAGAAAACATATGCAAGACTAAGAAATAATCAGGAAACATGGAGGCAGTGTTGTAGCTACTTTCTTATTGCTGTGACACCCCCCCCCAAAAAAAAGCAACTGACGGGAGGAAAGGGTTTATTTCAGCTTCTAGTCTGGAGAGGAAAGAGTGGTAGAGCAGAGGCTGCAGAGCACCTCTTTGCCACAGAAGCTGACAGAAAGTAGCCAGCGAGTGAGCTGAGCTCTGTCAAGGGAGAAGCTGGGCTGTTAAGCACCCCTAAGCACATCCTCAGCAACACACCTCCTCCTGCAAGGATTCACCTTCCAAATGCCACCAGCTGGGGACCAAGCATTCAAAATTCATGAGTGACAGGGAGATCTAATTCAAACCATCACACCCTGTCACCAGAATAATAGAGGAGAAAAAAAAGAAATTTTTTTTTTAATTTTTAAAAAGAACACCATCAAAT
The DNA here is from genome assembly GCA_004024765.1 of Zapus hudsonius. Taxonomy (NCBI): domain Eukaryota; kingdom Metazoa; phylum Chordata; class Mammalia; order Rodentia; family Dipodidae; genus Zapus; species Zapus hudsonius. The sequence goes on from PVHP010034145.1 coordinate 13,248, forward strand.
TAACTATACAGGCATATGGGACTTCCAGGAGGAGAGACAAAACAAGAGACAATTGCTAAAGGACAATGACAGAAAAATCCCCAAAAATCTGGAGAAAGAAAACAAATAAAAATAGTTCTCTATGAGGAAGGGTGGGAAGGGAACACAACAATTCAGGGCAAGAATGGAAGCAACCGTGTTTTACTGAGAGTATCTTTCTGTGTACATGTTTTGTAGAATTTGGTGTTTAAGGTAAATCATGTATTGCCTATTTTAAAAGTCAGAGATAGGGGCTGGAGAGATGGCTCAGAGATTAAGGCACTTCCCAGCAGAGCCTAACCACCTGAGTTCAGTTCCTCAGTGCAAACATAAAGCCAGATGCACAAAGTGGTACATACATCTGGAGTTCATTTGCAGTGGCTGGAGGCCTTGGCATCCCCCATTCTCTCTGTCTCTTTTCTTCTCTCTCTCTCTCTCTCTCTCTCTCTCTCTCATAAATAAAATGTTTTAAAGTCAGATTAATGTGTGAAAATATAAAAATAATGTCTAACTTCTTTATACACAGGAGGAACTGCAGCCAACAGAGTTGAAATAATTCCACATTTACAGCTGGCTAGCAGCAAAGCCTGTGTAAAAACCCTGGTGAATTGGACAATTCTGCTTAAAGTGAGACATGATACTCAAGCCAGCCAAGTTGCAGGGTGTAACACTGAAATACGGATCTGATATTCTTTGGCATTATTTTTCTTTCCTGAAGCTCTTTACATTAGAGGGGATTTTATGTTTATATAGCATTTGATTTCTAATTAAAATTGCCAAAGAGATTACATCATCTATATCTTTAAGTAAGACATATAACATGGCTAAGGACAAGGAATGTATCAGATAAAATGTCTTGACTGGCCTCAGCGTCTAAGAAGAGCGGGAGGAGGAGGCAGCCACTGGAAGACACCACTCTTTGGTGTAAATTGTAATCCATTAGGGATAGTTTCTCAGCCTGAAGTTAGAAGAGAGAGTTCAGATAAGTGAGGCCGCCATTGCTGCTGTGCATACCTCAGCAGGGGAGAATGGATTTATCAGGAGTGAAAAAGAAGAGCTTGCTAGAAGCCAAAGACAATACTAAAAAGTCCATCACTAGAGCTCCTTTTCTTACCAAATGTAAGGTCAGCTCTAATGAGAAAAGTCCAAGGATTGCTCTTGGATAAGGGGGATGCCAAGGAGTCAAGCAAGAAGGACCCTGGCTGGGAAAAAAGCTCGGAGGAGGCGCAGGGCTTCCAGAAAAAGTAGCCGGGCTGGTTCTAGATCAACCTCCAGCTCTGGCTCCAGCTCCGGCTCCAGCTCCAGCTCCGGCTCCAGCTCCAGCTCAGGCTCCAGCTCCAGCTCCAGCTCTGGCTCCGGCTCCGGTTCTAGCACCGGCTCCAGCTCCGGTTGCAGCTCGGGCTCAGGCTCCAGCACCAGCTCTGGCTCAGGCTCAGGCTCCAGTTCTGGCTCCAGCTCCAGATCAGGCTCCAGCTCTGGCTCCAGCTCAGGCTCAGGCTCTGGCTCCAGCTCTGGCTCCAGCTCCGGCTCTGGCTCCAGCTCCGGCTCCAGCCCCAGCCCCAGCTCCGGCTCCGGCTCCGGCTCCAGCTCTGGCTCCAGATCAGGCTCTGGCTCCAGCTCCAGCTACAGCTACAGCTCAGGCTCCAGCACCAGCTCAGACTCCAGCTCCTGCTCAGGCTCCAGATCCAGCTCATGCTTCAGCACCAGCTCCAGCCCCAGCTCCAGCTCCAGCTTCAGCTCAGGCCTCAGCTCCAGCTCTGGCCCAAGCTCCAGCTCCGGCTCCGGCTCCGGCTCCAGCTCCAGCTCTGGCTCCGGCACTGGCTCCGGCTCCAGCTCTGGCTCCAGCTCTGGCTCCAGCTCAGGCTCCAGCTCTGGCTCCGGCTCCAGCTTTGGCTCTGGCTCAAGCTCTGGCTCCAGCTCCAGCTCTGGCTCTGGCTCCAGCCCCGGCTCTGGCTCTGGCTCTGGCTCAGGCTCCAGCTCTGGCTCTGGCTCCAGCCCCAGCTCCGGCTCTGGCTCCAGCTCAGGCTCCAGCTCAGGCTCAGGCTCTGGCTCCAGCCCCAGCTCCAGCTCTGGCTCCAGCTCAGGCTCTGGCTCCAGCTCCGGCTACAGCTACAGCTCAGGCTCCAGTACCAGCTTAGGCTCCAGCTCCTGCTCAGGTTCCAACTCTGGCTCATGCTTCAGCACCAGCTCCAGCCCCAGCCCCAGCCCCAGCCCCAGCTCCAGCTCCAGCTCCAGCTCGAGCTCAGGCCTCAGCTCCAGCTCTGGCCCCAGCTCCAGCTCAGGCTCCAGCTCCGGCTCTGGCTCCAGCTCCAGCTCTGGCCCCAGCTCCGGCTCCGGCTCCAACTCCAGCTCCAGCTCCAGCTCCAGCTCCAGCTCCAGTTCCAGCTCTGGCTCTGGCTCAAGCACTGGCTCCAGCTCCAGCTCCAGCTCAGGCTCCAGCTCCAGCTCTGGCTCTGGCTCCAGTTCCAGCTTCAGCTCCATCTCAGGCCCCATATCCAGCTCCGGCCCCAGCTCCAACTCAGGTTTCAGCACCAGCACAGGCTCCAGCTCCTCCTCTGCATCCAGCAGCTCAGAAGCCCCAGCACATCCCACAGGCCTTCTCCGAAATCCAAATCCAAACCACCTAAGAGAGGTAAAAGACAGGAAAAGGCTGAGCCCCTCTCTTAAACCCACCAAAGTGCACACTGTGAGGCTTACCAGGAATGTGACAAAGGATCACACCATGGAGACATTCTCCTCTGATGGGATAATTCAAATGATAGTCATGCCTATAGAAAGGATGCATCCTGGTCTGTCCAAAGGCTATGCATAGATGGAATTTGAGAATCCAGATGAAGCCGAGAAGGTACTGAAACACATGGGCAGAGGACAAATGGATGGCCAAGAGATTACTGCCATTCTGTGTTGGCATCCTGGCCCAGGCTGGCCCCTCGGCGATTCAGCCCTCTGGGGTGAATGCTGCCACCTCCTCCCATGTGGCGTTGGTCACCACCTTGGATGAGGAGAAGATCCTGCTCCCATTCCTAGTTCCCTGAGGCCCAGGTCCCCTGTGCACAGGTGGCCCTGCTCTCCTGGCAGCCACCACCACAGGAGCCGATCCTGCTCCACCTCCTCGAGATAAACAGGACCGTTGATGCTCACTCCCATCTCAGATTGGTCCCTTCTCTAGTCAAAGGGAATGAATAGAGGAGAATCCCTCACCTGTGAAACTTTAAAGGCAGCAGTTCAGACATCTCCTCTGTGGACTGATTCTCTCCTCCTTGGGATAGCAGTCTTCCCAGGGACAACCTGGTCAGGCCCTTGCCAGGCAACATCTGCAGGGAAGGGGACCAAGCTGCTCTTCTGTTAGGCCTGGCGTGCACCTCCCGAGTTTTCTTCACCCTCTAGGGAACCTTGGAAGGCCCCCTTCACCCCATAAATGGTCTGCCTTTCCACGTGCTCATGCATACACTGCTGCTCTCCCTTACTCTTGAATTGGTGAGTCAGTTCTACAAGGTCATCAGAACTTAAACCCCCATTTCACCTGCCATTCATGACTGCCTTTCAGGCTACCTTGGAAGTGTGTACACCTTTGGAGTGCAATGTAGTAGCTATGAGCCCCAAAATCAGTTCCTAATCTCTACAATCCACATTACATTATATGGAAAAGACTTTGCAGATGGGATTCAGTTAAGAATCTGGAAATAGATTATCTGAGATGACCTTGGTGAGCCCTAAATACAATCACATGCGTTTTTATCAGAGGGTTATTTGATTGCTGGTGAAGAGAAGGCAATGTGACTCTAGAGACAGATCAATATAGGTGGACAAGAACCACAGGAAAGACACAAGGAGCAACTGACAGTTTTCCTGGAAACCTACATGATTGTGGTTTTGCTGACATCTTAATTTCATCCCAGTGAAACTGATTTCAGATTTCCATCCCCCAAATTCTAAGAAAATATAAACATTCATTGTTTCAAGCAATTAAATTTGTGATCATTTTTAATAGCAGACACTGTTAACTAATGGAACCAAGTACATGGAGACACAGGTCATCACAAAGGACTTTTCTACCAAGTCACACTGGTTTCCAAGTATCATAATCACCCTCAAAGTTTTTGAAGATTAGATTCAGAATATTGTTATTTGAGTTCAGTGCTAACACAATCTGGAAGGACTGCAAAATCCCATGCCCTGCTCCAAATCTACCAAACCATAATCGGCATAAGCAAGAAACTCAGATGACTCACCTGCAGGTTAAAGTTTAAGAAGCACTAACGTAGACTGAGGAAAGGCACCTCAACTTCCACATTAAGAAAGGAAGCCTGTTTTAATCCTAATTTAAGTCTTCTCCTGACTGTTCCAGCTCGAGTCAATAGGATCCTCACTACTTTATCTGGTTGCCCTCACTTCTGTTTACTATAGAAAGAAATGCACCTACACTCAGTCTGAGAAGTGCAGACTCCAAACACAAAGTACAACTTACTTTATTCTATGTAAATTGATGTTCGCTCATTAGGAATGTTTTAACGTTGAAAGGCTTTACATTTAATTTGCTCATTTGATCACTTTTAGTAGCAGAAATTGTTAACGAATGTAACCAAATCCATGGAGATACAGGTCAGCACAAAGGACTTTTCTACCAAGTCTCACTGGTTTCCAAGTTTCTGCCTACTTTCTGTCTACTTTCTGCCATGTGATTCCCAAAGACAAAAAACAAAAATAAAAAAATTGCTGTATAATCAAGAGCCAGGTGTTTATCTTCTGTTAGCAGTATTACATTTTAGATTTATGATTACTAATGTTATTGGAAACCCTATGAAAAGACATGGAAATACACTCTAAGCCAGTTAGGATTTATAAAGCCTAAAATGGAAAATTGAATTTGAGATTCAATAGACACAATAGCACACAGTAAGAGGTATAGACAATTCCCTTAATAAAGTATAATCTAACAATGATATCAAATCCATAATCAATAAATAATTACAGGACTGGAGAAATGGGTCAGCAGTTAGAGATGCTTGCTTGCAAAGTCTGATGGTCTGAGTTCGATTCGCCAGTACCCACGTAAAGCCTGCACAAAGTGGCAGTTCATTTGTAGTGGCAAGAAGCCCTGGAATGCCCATATTTCTCTCCTCTCCATCACCCCTCCCTCCTCTCTCTCTCTCTCTCTCTCTCGCTCTCTCTCTCTCACACACACACATATTTCCACTCCTTTCTTTCTTCTCTTCCTCTCTCCCACTTCCTCTCTCCTCCTCCCCTCCCCCATCCCCTGTCTCCCCATGCAAATAAATAAAGAAATAAATAATATTTTAAATAGATGTTTACAAAAATGATTGCAGAATCTCATTTCTAGGATACCAAGTTCAAAGAATATTGATGAGTTGTGGCTACTGAAAGAATTCAGAATTTCAAGGTGAAGATTTCACTGATTTTCCTGATCCAAAATCCCCACAAGTTCATGTCAGTGGTGACCAGACCATATTTTTCCAACTAAAAAGTGAAATATGCACTCTAGCAAGCATGGTGAGAATATTAGACACTGGAACCATCCCAGAAAATTATAGAAAGATAATCATCCTACAATTACTAATTTTATCGCCTATTCCTAAATATAGCCCATCCATAAAGATCGGCTAAATGGTTAAATTATCTACCAATAATCATGACTATAAAATGTTTTGTAAAAATACTAGTAACTGGAAAGCTTGTTTAGAGGCTTTATCGGAGGAGCACATCTACTCCTATGCCCTCCATAAAAGGATGGTCCCCTCCACTACTCGGTTCAACGAGAAGTGCAGCTTAGAAGGGTTGCACGTGGAGTAGTGAGGGAAGAAGAGGTACCACCTAGCAAATCAACTGTGCTGACCAGAGGGGTGGCAAATGTCACAGCCAGATCACCCTCTCATGTATGAAAAAGACACAGCTCTCACCTCAGAGGGGATCAGAGGTAGCTTATTCTGTCGGCCAATATGAATGACTATGGCCCAAGAATATGGATTTAGGTTACTCCAATTCTACGTTCCCATGTGTTAAGAATTTCATGAAGTTTTCATAGTTATGAAACAAAAGAAAGCCATAAATGAAGGCACTTTTCAAATACACTGACTGACCATCAGGTAGGCAGATTATATAGCAAAGCAGGAGGAATCTCCACTGTAGGTTTTAGATGTTATCTGATGACATTCTTAGCCCTTGGGTTGGTGGAAGCTGGTGGTCTGCTAGTACATTCCGAAGAGGTCAGCCCCCAGTCAACTGATACTCACAAAAATGTTAGGTGAGACACAGAGGTGGGCACTAGTGGCAAGAGAGGGCCCAAAGATAGCCAATGTGACTCTGATCTTGCAACATTCCACCCCCTGTGGTCACAGGACTTTTTCAGTCTCTTCAGCCTTGCTGGAAA
>PVHP010034146.1:0-19233 GCA_004024765.1 Zapus hudsonius
TGTGTGTGTGTGTGTGTGTGTGTGTGTGTGTGTGTGTGTGTGTGCAAGTGGCAAGTGTATAGATGCCAGAGGTTGATGTTTGGGTATCTTCCTCAAGCACTTGAGGCAAAGTCTGTCAGGTGAATACAAAGCTCATTGATCAGGCAAGTCTAACCAGCCAGCTTGGCTGGGGGAATTCCTATCTTCACCTTCTTGGTGATGCTGGGATTACAGGTGTATGGCCACACTCACCTGGCATTTAGGTGGACACTGGGTGTCCAAATTCTGATCCTTATGCTTGCAGGATGTGGTGGTTTGATTCAGGTGTCCCCATACACTTATGTGTTCTGAATGCTAGGTACCCAGCAGGTGGGTGTTTGGGAATTTGAGCATTCTTGAAGCAGTGTATTGTTGGGGCAGGCTTTTAGGTACTATAGTCAGCTTCCTCTTGCCAGTGTTTTTGCACACTCTCCTGTTGCTGTTGTCCATCTGATGCTAGCCAGGTGGTGATGTCCACCCTCTGATCATGCCATTGTTTTCCCCTGCCATCATGGAGCTTTCCCCTAAGGCTGTAAGGCAAAATAAACAAGCTGTTTCTGGTTGAATGTTTGTCACAGCAAAGAGAAACTGATGGAAACACAGGGTAAGAGCTTAATTCACTGCCCATCTCCCCAGTGCACTTGTATTTTAAGAGCATGGACTAAAGGGTATAACAGAGGCCATATGGCATGTGAAACCAAAACTTTCTGCCCATTTAGAGAAAAAAATTCTTAGCCCTCATCTACCCTATCATTTAAAATATTTATACCGAGCACTTCTTTTACATTTAATATATAGTCATGATATTTAATTTTATTACACAGAGAATGGACATGCTATTCAAAGAGCTTCTGTTATCCTTTGACAAACAAAACCCTAATAAATGAAAAATCTGTGCCTTGTACAGAACAGGAAAATACCTTGACTCCCCCATGCCATACTTGAGGACTTGGGTTTCAGTTTATTCTACTTTAAGATATTTGCAATGCCATAAGCAACAGCTAATGACTTAGTTTTCATTTGATCAAAATATTTCCCTCTGAAAGAAATTATTGTAAGGGAAACAAATACTTAAGCTGTCTAGAATTCTTTTCTGACCAGAAGTAGTCAAAGCATATAATGCTTGTTACACTCAAGAAAGTAATGTAGAAAAAATTAAAAAGGACAAGTGAATGCAAACTTTTGTCAACTTAAATGTATGTATAATTGAAAGGTGGGTCCATTTCAAAGTGAATGAGAATGGCTAATTGCTTTACCAACCCTTGAGGTAGGGGGCTGTACACAGAAACTAAAAAACCTGAAGAAACTTACATTTTTCTCCGTGGAAGGTGTCTATTCCTCAGTTAAGAAACGGGTTCCCTCTCTGACTTTGAATTTAGATTGCATTTACTTTGAGACTTGTTGATGTGTGTGTGTGTGTGTGTGTGTGTGTGTGTGTGTGTGTGTGTGTGTGTGATCAGCACAGAGTTATAGAATCTTGCTCTTATTGCAACAGAAAAGTCAGTTGGTCAGGGTAGCTCCTAAGCATGTGCCAAGCCCCTTATGTTAACAGTGCTATGACAAGAAGTCAGAATTTAGAAAAAGAAACGTGGTTCATCCCTGGGGGAAGGGGAACAATTTTTTTTTAATTTTACAATTTTTGAAGTTTGTGCTGCAAAACAATCTCTTCTTCCACCTTGTTTTGAGACAGAGTTGCATGCTGTTTGACACTGAGAGGCCAGACTAGCTGGACTGCAAGCTTGAAGATTCTCCTCACGTCACCTCCCATTGCTGTAGGTGTATTGAGATTACAGATGCATTTATCACTTATGTGTCTGGATTTACATGGATGGTGGGGATGTAAACTTGGTAGCTAGACTTGCAGAGCAAGTAACCTTAACAACTCACTCATCTCTTTAGAACCCAGGGAATAGTTTTAAAATGAGACCAAGCACAGAATATATGGTAATGTTGTCTACACATTGATTTGGATATTGTATCCATAGAACATTAAGGACCAAAGTGTTCCCTTTCCCCTTCTCTCTCTCTCTCTCTCTCTCTCTCTCTCTCTCTCTCTCTCTCTCTCTCTCTCTCTCTCTCTCAATCTCTCTTTCTCTCATTTAAGCCATTGATTTTATATTTATTCTAATTTTGCCTTTTTCTCACTTTCCCTAATTGAAGAAAATTTAAGTAGTAATTGAAGAAAATCTAGGTAGTCTTTGAGAGTATATATTGCTAGATATACATGGAATACATCAAGTAGCAATGTGTTGGATGTTTTTCCTTAGACTGAAATATTTGGCATATGTGGAACTAGTGGCATATACTGATTATAATAGCAGTTTCAGCTCAGAATACTAGTACTACAGAAGGTATACTCTAAACATTATTTTTTTTTGCAGAGGGTTGGAAGCTAGCATTTTATTGCAACAAGGTTGTAACTTTTATTTCAAACTCCAATATCTGGTTGTTCTTTACCTAAGGTATAGGTATATGGATATACTAAAGGAGAGTGATGGGTGAGAATCTTAACTTAGTAGATTTATATGTCATTGATATGGCTCATTTGGGAAACTTTCAGTGAATATTAAAATCGTTCGTTCAATTTGTGCTATGTCTTTGAGTATTCTTAAAATATGAAAAAAGGAAATAAGAGAAAAAAGGAAATAAAAGAAATGGCTGGGGAAATGGCTCAGTGGATAAAGCACTTTCCATTCCAGTATGAGTATCTGTATTTTGATCCCAAATCATACATTAAAAAACCAGATGCTATAGAGAGAATCTGTATTTTCATGCTCCTGCTGCAAGTGAGGAAGAGACAAGAGAATCTGCTATAAGCTTCTGGACCAGCCAACCTGATTCTCACAGTGGTGAACAACAAGAAACTCCATCTCAAACAAAGTGGAAGATAAATACAGACATCCAAGTTTGTCCTCCAAATTCAATACTTGTGCCATGGCATGCTGGTGTCTACACACACACACACACAAACACACACACACACACACACACACACAGACCCACACACTCCAAGACAAATTGCTCTGGCCTGTAACTCCCTGTCCCAGTCATTGCTTACTTCCCACACTGAGCTGTTGATCAAAGAGACCCATGAGGTTCCCAAAATAAGATAAGCTTATGTCATAACTCTTGAATACCCAACCCAGGCAAAAGGTAAAATGCTATTGCTAAAGATACCACAGGGTGTCATCACACAACACAGGGAGACCCTACTTAATCGAGAATGGTAATCAGCCCCCTGATGGTATCATGTGTGGCACTGGACAGAGTTACATGAGCTGCCAGGAGAAATTGACCAAAGATATTCCAAGAAAGTAGAGGTCACTGATATACAACACTGAATTATGATGATTACTGAAAACACTGCTGTATTATAGAGACCAGTACGCCAAGAAGTGCCCATCCATGTTCCCAGATAGTAGCATGTGTAGTGATGGAAGGAGGTACATGAGCTGCCAGGGGAAATTGAACAAAGATACTCCAAGAACTCAGAGGTCACTGATATAGTACATTGAATGATGCTATAAGAATGTAGAAGTCACTGCTATATGGTAGAGACCTGTAAGCCAAGAAGTACTCATTCATGCAACAGTGGCACTAAACCTAGGTGGGCAATCAACAGGTTGCTAATTGACTCAATGACAGGAAACCCTTCACTACCGAGAACATATGAAGACCAAGAACCTGGGGTCCACGGGGAAACCCCCACTAACCAGAGATCTACAGAGAGGTTATACACATTCGAATCTTGCCAAATTACAATGTTTGTCTCATTTAACCTATGCTGACCTCACTGTCTTTTGGAAATTCTGTTTGTATGTTTCAGATGGTAGTGGTAATTGTGGACAACCCAACCCCACCAAAATGACCTGATATGCTGCCTGTCACCCAGGCAGGAGATGAACCACAGCTAACTTATATAGAGCTCAAACGGATCCCTTGAGGAAATGGCAAGATGAGCAAGATACCTACCCGCACAGCAAGTCTGATAATGGAGACAGACACTGAGGATACCCAACACAATCCAAAGAAGACATCCAAAGACTCTTAACACCTCAAAAGTAAAGCAGACCTAAAACTCACCCAGCATGACTCAGGGATCTGAGCAGAAGAGAAGGCAGAAAGATTGTAGGAGCCATGGTGGGGGAGACTACCCAGAGCCATCGCACCCCCCTCAGCAACACACAAAGAAAAAAATATGGCTACCTCTCATATAATCTATAACCCCAATCCCATGGACTGGTCCAGCCAACCCATTGAGGAGGGCCCCCATTGGGTAGGGGAGAGGGAGAAGGGAAATGTTGGTATCACCATAATACTTGCTCTTGCAATGTATCTAATTATTGACAATAAATATGAAAAAAAATTAAAATATTTATTTAGGAGGGAGGAAGATAAGAAGAGGGATGGAGAGAGAGAGAGAGAGAGAGAGAGAGAGAGAGAGAGAGAGAGAGAGAGAGAGAGAGAGAAGAACTCCTGACACATGCACCACTTTTTGCATCTGGTTTTATATGGGTCCTGGGGAATTGAACCCAGGCCATCAAGCTTTGCAAGTAAGACCCTTTAATTGCAGAGCCATCTCTCCAGCCCATGAAATTTTTATTGACAGTGTACAACTATTCAAAAAGAAATCAGGGCTGGAGATATGATTCAGTGGTTAAGGTGCCCCTCCACCTACCCAAAAGCCTAGCAACTTGGGTTCAATTCGCTAGTACCCACATAAAGCCAGATTGTTCAAAGTGGTACATGTATCTGGAGTTTATTGACAATGGCTAGAGGCTCTAGTGTTTTCTCTCTCTCTCCCTCTCTCTATTTACAAAGAAAGAAAAAATATAAAAAGAAAAAAAATGCTAAGGCAAGGAGCTATCACCAGAGAATCAGGGAGCATTCTGATGGGGGACCCAGAATTCTGAAGGCAGGGAAACTTCCACTCAGAATCCAGCTGAGCTCTGTGAGGTGAGGTAACCTTCTGCTAGGAAACAAGTTCTCCGAGAGTAGGGAGTCTTATGCAGGAAGCCAACTCTGAAAGCAGGGAGCCTTCTGTCATGGAACCCATCTCACTGAGGGTGGGAGAATTCCGCTGGAAGATACCTTGATGAGAGTAGGAATCCTTCCCTTGGAGAAACATGCTCTCAGTGGGCAGAGAGCACCTGGGGAAGCATGCTCCCTGAGTACAGGTATCTGCACTTTCATGTAAAGCAGAAAGAGCTGAGTTTGATTCACCAGTACTCATGTAAAGCCAGATGCATAAAAATGACACATGCACCTGGAGTTCATTTGCAGTGGCTGGAGGACTTGGCATGACCATTCTCCCCCCCCCCCCTCTCTCTCTCTCTCTCTCTCTTAAATGAATCAATTATTTTTTTAAAAAATTGAAAACATAAAAATTAACAAGAGGAACAGCAAAAATTTTGGATGCTACTGGAGACTGGAAAACACTATTTAATAATTAGTGGTTCAATGAAGAAATCAAAAAAGGCAATTGCAAAATTTCTAGAACTGAATGATAACAAAAGCACAATATACCAAAATCTGTCAGACACAATGAAGGCAGTCCTAAGGACAAAATTCATAGCAATAAATGCCTTCATAACAAAGACAAACAGATCTCAAATTATCAATTTAACCAACCACCTAATGGCATTGGAAAAACAAGAACAATCTGAACCCTAGAGTTCCACAAGGAAAGAAATAATTAAGATTAGATCTAAAAATTAATGAATTGGAAAGTAAGAAAACAATTGAGAAAACTGATGAAACAAATAACTGGTTCTTTGAAAAAATGAAAAAAAATTGGCCAATTTGATCAAACAAATAAATGAGAAGTCCCAAATTAATAAAATTAGAGACGAAAAGGGAGAGATCACAACAGACGTGATTGAAATTGGAAGAATCATCAAGACATATTTCCACAACCTCTACTCCACAAAATTGAGAACCTGGAAGAAATGAATAAATTTCTAGGCATATTCCACCTACCAAAACTAAATCCAGGGCAGATTAATCTCCTAAACAAACCTATTATATCCATTGAGATTGAAAATATAATTAAAATTATCACCAAAAGAAAAAGTATGGGTCCTGATGGATTCTCAGCAGAATTCTACCAGACCTTCATCATGGAACTTAAACCACTCTTTATGAAGATTTTTCACATAATGGAGAACAGGGACTACTTCCCAACTCCTTCTTTGAAGCTTGCATCACCCTAATACCAACACCAGACAGAGATACAGCAGAAAAGGAAAACTATTTACCTATATCCCTAATGAATTTACATGCAAAAATTCTGAAAAAAAATGCTTGCAAACTGAATTCAATAACACTTCAAAAAATTATCCACCTTGATCAAGTTTCCTTTATCCCTGGGATTCAGGGATGGTTCAACATACAGAAATCGATTAATGTAATCAGAAACTTAAACACAAAAACCACATGATCATTTCAATCAATGCAGAGGCCTTCAACAAAATTCAACATTATTTCATGATCAAAACACTTGGGAGACTGGGCTTGGAGGGAATATACCTCAACATAATGAAGGCTATATTCAAAATACCAATGCCCAAATCATACTCAATGGGGAAAGACTCAAGGAGTTCCCATAATCAGGAACAAGACAGGGGTTTCCACTTCTCACCACTGCTCTTCAATATAGTGAAGTTCTAGAGCAAGGAATAAAAGAGGAGATACAAATCAGAAATGAAACTATCCCTACTTGCAGATGATGTGTTTGAATATATATTGGACCCAAAAGATTCTACCACAAAACTCCTAAAGTGAAGTCTGTGGATTACTTCAGAAGTCATTATACACTAACTCCCCAGTTCATCTATGGAGCTGGGTGGACAGCAGCTCGGACAGCCGTAGGCCGATGGGCATAGCTGCCCTGGAGAACGTAGCAGTGGACAGTTCTCATTTATTGTACAGATAAAGGCTTTTTATATAGAGGAAAAGGCATAGGTGGGGGCATAGGCAGCAAGGGGATTGGTAGGGGCAGGATCTGTGGCCATCTCATGACTTGATTGGTAGGGCCCAATACCCCTTGGATGCCTAACTTGCATAAATAAATTGAGGGGGCTACATGACTCTGTATAGAATGGTGATGTCAGCAGAGGAAATATAACCTTATTGTTTAGGTTTGTTATTACAGCTGGACTGAGTTTAGGCCTTGAATTGCCTGCTTATCTCAGGGCACAGCTTTGGCCTGCCTGGAGGCTGGAGGGTCCAGGATATGCTTGAGATAATTGCAGGTCCCAGGCTCACGTCAACTTCCTTAACAGAAGGAGACCGTCTGGATGCTTGCCGGTCTCATCAAACCCCTATCCTCCATGCCTCCAAGCAGAGTACCACACTAAAGGTGATAAATGCCTTTAGCAAAGTGAGGGGATACAAAATTAACAGACAAATGTCAGTAGTCTTTTTGGTATACAAACAACAAGCATACAGAAAAAGAAAGCAAGAATGTTCTGTTTTCAATAGCCACAAAAAATTAAATACCTTGGAATATTACTAATCAAGGATGTGAAAGACTTATATAGTTAAAAAGTTAGAAACACTCAAGAAAGAAATTGAGGAAGATATGGTAAGATGGAAAGCTCTTCCATGCTCTTTGGATGGGTAGAAATAGTATTGTAAAACTGGCAATCCTAACCAATAGCAATATACAATTCTATGAAATACCAAGTAAAATCCTAGCATCATTCTTTGCAGAGATAGAAAATATAGTCTCAAATTATTTTTGGAATGGCAGAAGGCTATGTATATTCAAAAACACACTCAGCAAATGAAGCACCTCAGGAGGTATCACCATACTCAATATAAAGTTATACTACAAAGCCATGGTAACAAAAATTGCATAGTATTGGCATTAAAACAGACATATAGACCAATGAAACAGAATTGAAGACCCAGCCCTCAGTTCTAGTAACTATAGCTACTTGGTCTTTGACAAAGTTGCCCACAAAGTATGCCACAAAAAAAGACAGTATCTTTAATGTATTGTGCTGGTCAAACTGGTTAAAAACGTGTAGAAAACTGAAACTAGACACACTCCTCTCACCATGCACAAAAGTCAACTCCAAATGGATTAAATATCTCAATATAAGACCTGAAACCCTTTAATCATGGTAGAAATAAACAGGAGGAATTCTCCATGATATAGGTCTGGGGAAAAACTTCCTGAACATTACCCCAGTTGCCAAGAAATTTGAACAATTACTCAACCAATAGGATCTTATCAAGCTAAAAAGTTGTTTTTTTTTTTTTTGTACAGACAAACATACCATACAGAAAGCCAACAAACCACCATCAGTTGGGAAAAAACCTTTGCAAACTATACCATGGGCAGAGTCCTTATACCTAGAATCTACAAAGAACTCAACAAATTAAGTAATAAAAAAACAACAAACAATCCACTCAAAAAATGGGACAGTTAGCTGGATAGGCAATTCACAGAGAAGGAAATACAGATAGCAAATACATAAGAAAATGCTCAACATCCTTAATCATCAAGAAGATGCAAATCAAAACAGGTATGAGATACCACCTTACTCCAGCTAGGTTGGCAAACATTAAAAAATCTAATAAGAACAGATGTTGACATGGATGGGGGAAAATAAAAACTTATTCATTGATTATGGGAATACAAACTTGTATAACCACTATGGAAATCATTGTGGAGGCTCCTGAAAAAGATGACAATATAGCTATCAACTGATCCAGCTATTCCTCTAGTGGGCATCTACCCTAAAAGACTCCTCTCTCCAATACAGAGACATTTGCTCAACCATGATTATAGCTGCTCAATTTACGATAGCTAAGACCTGGAATCAACCCAGATGCCCATAACCAGATGAATAGATAAATCTGGGTCCATGGGTTAGTTAGGGAGTTGCAGCGTGCATGAACTCCCTGTTTGTCCATGGAGCTGGGTGAGCAGAGGCTCAGAATAGCTGTGAGCCGAACGAGAGATGAGGACTCTTGGGAAAATGTGGCAGTGGGCAGCTCTCATTTATCGTATAGAGAGCAATTGTTTATATAGAGGAAAGTCAGAGGTAGAAGCATAGGAAGCAAGGAGATTGGTAGGGGCAAGATCTGTGAGCATCTCATGAGTTTGATTGGTAGGGGCCAGTATTCTTTGTATACATATTTTGCATAGATAAATTCAGGGGGCTACGTGACTCTTTACATGTATACAGTCATGTATAGAATGGTGATGTCAGCAAGGGAAATGTAACCTTAATGTTTAGGTTTGTTATTGCAGCTGGACTAAGTTTAGGCCTTGAGTTGCCTGCTTATCTCAGGACACAGCTGTGGCCTGCCTGGGGGCTGGAGTGTTCAGGATTGCTAAGATTTACAGGGGCCCTCAGACTTTGCCTCAACTTCCTTATCAGAAGGAGACAGTTCCAGAAGCCTGCCATACTCAGCAAAAACCTACATCCTCCATGCCCCCTTTAGCAGGGTTCCACAACTCACCATTTTGTTTTTATAATGGAGCAGTGGTATCATCAAGGTTTGATAATATACTAAAACTTGATTGGTAGTGACCTGAGCAATATTTGCTGTTTGATAAACTCAATGATTTAGGGGGCTATGAGAAGCAGTGTTCCTAAGGCAAGGAGAGGGCCAAGGAGTGGGAAGAGCCAGGAAGTCAAAGAAATAGAGAACAAAGGGGTGGGCGCATTGGGAACAGATAAGACTCATAAAAACAATATTTTTCCCCCAAGTCCATGTCCCCCAAGTTCAACAGTGATGACATCTAGTGTCCTCTGGTTCTGGAGCACTGTTTCAGCAAGAGAAGTCAATTGTCTCTGGAGGGACTCAAGCTGCTGGTGGTTGACATCTCTGAAGTCTCTTGGGAGGTGGTGGGTCTGGGCGAGGGCAGCTCCTGGGATCCCTGAGGCTCCTACAGGGAGAGCTCCATTGTGGCACACCAACCAGGAAGGAAGAAAGTTTTTCTGTTGGCAAGGGCTGGTCCAGAATGTCGCTTCATTTTCTGCAGCCTGTGGAACAATCATAGCTAGAAAACGATAAGTAAGGGTGGAGGGATTCACACACAGGCTGGAATGTCCTTCACACCATAGCAAGGCTGGAGCCCTGATGTGATGCAGGTGGTTGCTGTAAGAGAAACATTGGAGAGTCATATGACATCACTGGGCCTAGAATTAAACAAACAAAGGGGATACCCATCCTTTGGCTAAAGAACTGGATATTGAAGAACATGGGTGGAGAATAATTTTTTATGGAGACAAAGTGTTTAAGAGTGATTTTCATAGTAACACCAGTTAGCAAGGGACTGGAAGGGGATTGTAAAAGAAGCAGTTTGAGGCATTTGAGTGGGTGGTAAAGGAAGAAGGTCAGTGGAGATCAGCAGAGAGAAAACCCAACATAGAGGAGAATTTTTGACCTGTATGAATAAAGCAGATGGCATACATTAACAGTTAATTTTAATAACAGCATATTTGTCACCTTGGGCAGCTGTGAGAAGGAAGAAAACTGAAATTAGTAAGGCTGCTGAAAAAGTTAACTTCAAGGAGGCTAAACTTTTCCTGTTAAACAGCTGTAGGATTACAAAGAACCTGGCTGAAAAAAAGTCCTTGAAGATAAGATAAAGACCTAGAAGGAGAAGCAGGCAGGGCAATATAACTGTAAGATAATGAATTAGCATGTCTTAAAAGTTACTTGTACTTTGAAGAAGTTATTTAGTTACTTTAATTCACATAAGATTTATAGTTAACTATAATATTTTACCTCAGTCCTGCTTAATTGTACTTCTGTTTGATAAATTTCTTTATTAGAACTATTTTAGGGCTTTGGAGATGAAACCCAAATTTTCTTTGTATTCCATTAGTCTCTTAAGCCCTGTTGATTAAGTAAGAGAGCCGCTGGTCAGCTCTTGTATACACAAATATAGCTTGTTTTAATTTGTCCTAAATTTTAGCCTGTGGTCTTGGCATTTATTAGTTTAACATCTCTAACCATTAGGAAAGAGGATGATTTAGTACTTAAAACTAACTTGCTGTGGTCACTTTTTAAAGTATTGTGATCAGTCTTTTTGACAGAAATGAAAATTAATTTTTTAAATAAAATAGACCTAGCAAATACCTTTGGAAATTATTATATCTAGTTTGGAAATTTATAATTAGAGCTTTTATGAAAATTCTGGAGTAGATCCTTTTTTTTAAAGAATGCCAAATGAGCAAAACCATTGATAAGCATCACTAAATATTGAACAGTCTGATCCTTAACATAGACTTAAATGTAAAACACGTTCTAGGGGTATCCTCCCCCTATTGTTTTTATAAGCAAGTAGAGAACATATAGTATTTATAGGAGTTAATGTTTGTAATCATTGAGCAATAGATGAAAAAACTTTGTCTATAGAACTTAGGTTTTCATCCTTTATAGGATTAAGAGAAATTGTGTCAGGTTGACTTAACTGTTTATTAAACTATATAAAATAAGTAGTTCAGTATCAGAAGAATTATACATCCTTATTGATAGTAAATATTAGACATTTTTATGTAATATCTCTATGGATTTAATTTTAAGAAAATTGACAACCCATGTCTTTAATAATGCTTATTAGTAGAGATATATCCATAGATTTTTTTTTATAATCTATGGGTGTAAGATAATAGCTTTATCATATCTGGAACAATTTCGTTACCTTTAAAATCTCTGAATATCTCTCACAAATCATCCTTGGAGGAGTTTTAAAACTGATTGAAGTAGAATGAAAAAAATAATAAGTCTGTGGCCTAGCTAAGTGTATAGAACATTGTACAATCAGAGAAGTGACTTGAAATGACCCAGAAGGGAGAATCTTTTTTTTATTACCTGTCATTCCCCTGCCTGAGCTCTGTAAAAATCTAAGTGTCACTCAGCAGGCGGCTGAGGATGAAAGCCTCTGAGCATTTGTCTCAATGACTGGGAGGGGCTAGCCTGCGTGTTCCTTGTTCCCAGCCACAGGAACACTAAAAATCCAAATCCAGCCAAGGGGAAAAACTTTTGGTTCAGAATGACTGAAAAATATTAATTCTGTAGCATAATTGGCAAAGACCTTGAGTAACCTACAACGGAAACTCCTTTGTTTCAGATCCATAAATATCAGAGATATTTATATGTGCCATGAGGCTTAACTCACTTTTATATCTGTATAGTAACTGTTATACAGAGAAAAAGCCTTATAAATTAATTTAAATTAAGTCTATTGAATTAAACTTAAGTAAACTTAGGTAAACTTAATTATCTATGTATATTTATTAAAATTAAAATTAAAAAGAGTTGATTTTTTTTTCTTAAGGTGTTCTGCCAGTGAGGGGAAATTTATTGACCTCTGTTGCTAGGATATTAAGAATGCAAACCTGATTAACACTTTATCTTTACATAAGAAGCAGGCCAGCTTTGAACTCTGGCAGCAGGGGTTTTGTTTATTTATTTAGCTTATAGAGTCAGGCAGAAAGCTCTAGTTTTTTTTTTCCTTTCCTTAGGAAAAAAGTAAAAGACACCGTTTAGCTGTCTGTCTCTGTTTAGATAGCAAGTTTTCTGTACCCTGTGGGTGAAGCTTTTCTTTAGTTAGATCTTGTAGCCGCTTTACAGTGTTTCTTTAACTTGAGAGAAGGAAACAAAAGAGAGGAAAAACGAACCCCTGAAGAGAGGCTATCAACCTCTGAAGGAGAGGCTATTAGGAAAAAGAAAGAAACAAAGACATGCCAGCACTCAGAGCATGGAGGCAGACCCCAGATACCCCCCTGGGGCCGATGTCCCTTGTGTGAAGGGAGACACAAGGGACATCCTGCATATTCCAGAGATCCAGCTGCTCAGTCTTTAGAAGGTGGATGCCAGCTGCGGTTCCGATGTTTCTTGCTGGGCGTCTGTCGGTTGCCTATTGGTTGCCTGTTGGTTGCCTTCTTTGGTGATTGGTTGCCTTCTTTGGGGATTGTTTGCCTTCTTTGGGGATTGGTTGCCCCGCGTTGGGTGCCAGCTCTGGGTCCATGGGTTAGTTAGGGAGTTGCTGTGCGCATCAACTCCCTGTTCGTCCACGGAGCTGGGTGAGCAGAGGCTCGGAATAGCTGTGAGCTGAACGAGAGATGAGGACTCTTGGGAAAATGAAGCAGTGGGCAGTTCTCATCATATAAAGAGCAATTGTTTATATAGAGGAAAGCCAGAGGTAGAAGCATAGGAAGCAAGGAGATTGGTAGGGGCAAGATCTGTGGACATCTCATGAGTTTGATTGGTAGGGGCCAGTATCCTTTGGATACCTATTTTGCATAGATAAATTGAGGGGACTACGTGACTCAATATGGACATGGATAGAATTGTGATGTCAGTAGAGGAAATGTAACCTTATTGTTTAGGTTTGTTATTGCAGCTGGACTAAGTTTAGGCCTTAAGTTGCCTGCTTACCTCAGGGCACAGATGTGGCCTGCCTGGGGGCTGGAGTGTTCAGGATCGCTAAGATTTATAGGGGCCCTCAGACTTTGCCTCAACTTCCTTATCAGAAGGAGACAGTTCCAGAAGCCTGCCAGACTCAGCAAAACCCTACATTCTCCATTCCCCCTTTAGCAAGGTCCCACAGATAAAGATGTGATACATATACACAATGGAATTGTACCCAGCAGTAATAAAAATAAGACAATGAAATTTGCAGGCGAATAGATTCACTTCTGACACATTATACTCAGTGAACTCTCATAAGAACACAAAGATAAATGCCACAAATTTTCCTTCATCTTGGTTTCTTAAACAGATCAGCTTGAATATCAAGCAATCCTGACAAGCAACTTGAGAGACAGATAATAGGGATAGAATTTCTTGGGGTGGGGTTTGGAGATGAATTGGTACCATAGAACCCTTACTTTTAGACAGTAGGCTAAAAGATATAACCCTCCAGAGGAATATGGAGGTATCACTTGGTAAGAATATCCCTGAAGAAGGTGGGATGAAGGCTAATCCTAAAATATTTGACTCTGAGTTGTTACTTCAAGTAACCAAATGTGGTTACTACCCACATTGAGCTGTTGATCCGAGAGTACTACAATGTCCTCAAAACAAGACAGGCTTCTGTCAAAAGACTTGATTACCCACCTAAGATAAAATATAAGACCTTATTGCGGAAGGCATCACAGGCTGCTGACTCATATCATCAAGAGTGCAGACAGGAAGGAAGCCAGTTTCCACATGATTAGCCTGTAAAGTGCTGGAAAGCACTACATGAGCTACCATTGGTAATAGGCCACCAATGATGCAAGAAAGCAGGGGACACTCCTATACGACAGCAATCAGCATGAAAGGATATACATACCTGTGAATAGTGGCATTCAAACTGAATGTATAATCAAGGACTCTCTGATTGGCTAAGAGATCTGCTCAGTGGCAAGGAACCCATGACTTGAACTGGATCAAAGTCAATTTACTATGGGGACCAAGATTCTTGACTCCAACAGGAAGCTTCCAGCAACCATGGGCCTAAAAGAAGGTTATATAAATTAAATTCTTGACAAATTGATAATGCTTATCCCATTTGACCTATGCTAATCTCACTCCTTGATAAAGAATCTCTTTTTATCTTTTCAAAGGCAGTGAGAACCATGGACAATGTAATTATACCAACAAAACCAGAGATGATAGCTGTCTCCCTGGAAGGAGATGAACCACCCTTCTTAATACATCAGCTAGCACACAGGTAAAGCCACAGGCAAAGCCAAAAGATGAGTGCTTCTTTAACAGTAAGCCCAACAACCCAAGCCAGGGTGAAGAAGACAGACAATGTAGATACTCAAAACATACAATGCAGAAATCTTGAAGCTGCTCTGAGCTTAACACTAAAGTAGACTTAAAACTCACCCACCATGACTTGGGAATCTTTGCAAAAGTGGGGGCAAAAAGATAGCAAAAGTCATGGTGGGGGGAATATCTAGAGGCATTGTCCCTCACCCCCCCCCCATGACTGACTGTTGCTGGCACAACACATAGCCCTCAGTCCTAATGGAGCAGACCTGCAATATCACCAAGGAGGGCCTACAGAGGAATGGTGGCAGGGAGTAGAGAAACAGAGGTACCAACATATGATTTGTGCTTTCCAAGTTTCTACTGAAAAAAATTATTCTAAAAAAACAAAAGAAAATATTTACCAAATATCTTGATACATTCCTAGTAATGAATGAATATTGATGTCAATAATGTATATGAAATAAATGAATCATTGAAATATCTTATTTGCTATTAATCTCAAAGAGATGTTATAGTCATTAATCTTGAATTCAGAGATATAAAGTTATTATTTGATTCATATGATATTTAATTTTGTGTTATTAAAATATTTTAATGCCAAAAAAGTCATTTAGCAATAGCTCCAGCTCATTTATCTCTTTGAATTTGGAAAGTTTCCTCATTGGCTTATGGCAACCATTCTCTGAAGTTTATGTTTCTCTTTAAAACTTGGAAAGTAAGTATTTTCTATTTGATTCATCTTCTCTTGGGGATTGGATCCTTATGCCCATCCAATTTGAGGGTGAGGAGTTGCAGGGAAGAGGGCAGAAGAAAGATTGAGATGCTTTGAGGGCAGCCTGTCAAACATGACTGCTATACATGGAAAGGCAAAAATATTTCTATTTTAATTGAAGGATATACAGCATTTTGTAAATTTATAAACCAAATTTAAAGTGATACATATGTAAAACATATTTGGAGTACACAAATTTTGCAGGATTAATATTAATATTCCATTTTATTTCTATACATCTCAAGCTCAAATAATTGAAGCAGAGATGTCATTGTCACAATTTTTTTCTCAATGATAAATTTAAGAAAAAATGCATTTACTAATATCTACCTTGAAAATCGTCTTCAAAGCATATTTCTATATGTATTCTCTCTCTCTCTCTCTCTCTCTCTCTCTCTCTCTCTCTCTCTCTCTCTCTCTCTCTCTCTCTCTCTGGATATCCAGATGTCCATGTGTCCAAAGCTGTCTATTACAAGGCCTTCAAGACTTCCAGTTTAAGTTGGCCAACCAGTAGCCACGCTGTGTCCCCCAGGGAACAAGTGTTAGGGTTTTCAGTGGTGATCCAGGCCATGGACACAATCTGCGGCCACACTCCAAACCCCAGCCCCTCCCCAGCAACCGATCCTCCAGAATGAAAGCTACCAAAAAGTATCAGAACAGGCCTGAGTCAGTGAGTAGTAAAGCCCAGCCAGCAAATCCTGCTCCATTGGTCTGTGCTGGCTGAGCTATGCGCCCCCTGCTACCCTCCCACTGCCACCCCCAAGTCTCCATCTCCCAGCCCGAGGACCTCCCAGGCTCCACCCTTTCTCCCGCTGACCTCCGTGGCTGCAGTCCATGCACCCGTTGACCTCCACCCCCCACGCCCACCCACGCCCATGGCTCCACACCCTGTGAGCACCCTCCTCTGTGCCTGCTGACCTCCATCCCCTGCCTGCCAACCTCCACAGCTCCACCCCCATGCCCCTGACTTCCATGGCTGTACCCCCTTCCTCCTGAAGCCCTCTGGAGATCCACCCCTCATACTGGCCAACCATCCCCCCATGTTTTCCCACACTCCAGCTGGCTCCCAGAGGCCAAGAGCTACTGCGGTTTCCCCACTGACTAATTCCTGTGGTTTTCCTACATAATAACTGGTTCCAGGGCAGCCTGTGACAGGTGGCTGCCCCCTTCCACAGTCTCACTTAGTCCCAGACGGAGCACCGTACCCCCATCAGGATACATAGGACTCTGCACTCCACCCTCCACCTACTTAGTTCCCACATGCCCCACACCCCCCAACAGGTTACCTCCAGTCCCACCTTCAAAGCCCAGCCAGTGATCTGAGGACACACACACTCACAGATGAAACAAGGGAGTGCCCAACCCTAGTTGTGGAACACAGTTACTCCCCATCCACACTAGTGAAGTGCAGACATTTTCTCAGCAGCTCCTGGAAATTTCTTTAAAATTGACCATGTACTACACACTAAATCATCTGTCAACAAATTTAGGAAGATCAATATAATCCCCTGAATTATATTAGACCACAATGCATAAAAGCTAGAAAATAACAATGGGGAAAGATCCAAAAATTTCAACAGATATTGGTGTCTGAAAAACTTGCACCTGAACAATGAATGAGACTAACAAGAAATCAGACAGGAAATTCAGAATTTCATAGAAAGAAATGATATTGAGAACACAAACTATCAGAACTTGTGTGACACAATGAAGGCTGTCCTAAGGGAGGAATTCATTGCACTAAATGCCTTCATAATAAAGACAGAGATGTCTCAAATCAACCACCTATCCTTCCACCTAAGGTCATTAGAACAGATGGAAAAATCCAAACCTAGGAGTATAAGACGCAAGGAAATAATTAAATCAGAGCTGAGATTAATGACTTGGAAACGAAATCAATTAAGAAAATAGACAAATCAAAGAGTTGGTTCTTTGAAAAAGTCAATAAGATTGACAAACCCCTGGTCAATTTAATCAAACGAAAAACTGAGAAGGCTCAAATTAACAAAATCAGAAATGACAAGGGTGAGATCACAACAGACCCCAAAGAGATTGGAAATAACATCAGGTAATACTTCCAAAACCTCTACTCCACAAATTTAGAGAACCTAAAAGAAATGGATACATTTCTGGACACCTACCAACTACCCAAGCTCAGCCCAGAGCAGATAAAGATGGTAAATAATACTATCACAATCACAGGATTCAATCTGTAATCAAAAACCTCCCCAAATAAAAAAGCCCAGGTCCAGATGGTTTCTCAGCCGAATTCTACCAAATCTTCATAATAGATATGAAACCTCTCTTTTTGAAGCTTGTTAGGGGCATAGAAAAAGAAGGTAGGCCCCCAAACTCCTTCTATGAAGCTACCATCACCCTAATTCCCAAACCAGGCAAGGATGCAATAAGAAAAAACTACAGACCCATATCCCTGATGAACTTGGATGCAAAAATCCTAAAGAAAGTCATACAAAACCAAATACAAAGCCACATCAAGATTAATATTCACCCTGACAAATTCGACTTCATCACAGGGATGCAGGGATGGTTCAAAATACAAAAATCGATAAATATAATTCACCACATTAATAGACTCAAACACAAAAACCACATGGTCATCTCAATAGATGCTGAGAAGGCCTTTGACAAAATTCAACCCACCTCATGTTCAAAACCCGGAAAAAATAGGCATAGATGGCCTATACATCAATATGATAAAGACAATATACAGATCTAGTAAAGCACAAATCATTCTCAATGGGTTCCTGCTTAATTAATTAATTAATTCTCAAGGAGTTCCTGCTTAATTCAGGAAAAAGATGGGGTGTCCACTCTAACCACTGCTCTTTAACATAGTGCTTGAAGTTCTAGCCCAAGTAATAAATTAAGAAAATAGCACAAAAGGGATACAAATCTGAAAGGAAGAAATCAAACTATCCCTTTTTGCAAATGACATGATCCTATACATCAAGCTGCCAGGGGAAGCCAGTCAATGACACCTGGAGTAAACAGAGATCACTGGCATGAAACACAGTCTGCTACCATGAGTAGGCTGACCACACTTCCTATTGGGATAGAACAGCAAACGAAGAAAGGAGCACTTGTGCAATGGAGGAGCCAAAACCTGGGGAAGGCTATCAACAGCTTTTAATTTCGTCCAAATAATCCACTTAGTGCTGGGGAGCCCTTAACTGGAATTGGGGACTTAGGGCTATATGTACTGGTTGCCGGACTCTTGGGCCCCCAAGGAGAGATGCACTATGTGAGCCATTGATGGAGAGACTACTAAAAATAGAATCTAGCTAATTCAGAAATATGTATCTCAGTTAACCTATACAGATCTCACTCTCCAATGGATATTGTGTTTGTGTCTTTCAGAATGCAGTGAGAGAACTGTGGCTCATCCAACCCTACCACCGAACCGTAGGCCAATAGATGACCTCCTGGCAAGAAATGAGCCAACACAGATATACCTTGGAGGATCCATATGGAACTCTGTTTTTTATATTTTTTTTATTGTCCATAATGAGTTACAACATTTATTTAGTGGGCAAACAATGAGTTGTTATCCCCAATTCCCCACTGCCCTCCCCTCCCCCCTCAACTGGATAACCTCCTCCATGGGTCGTCTGGATCAGTCCTTGTGACAGGGGACCATGGATAGACTAGTATTCAGCCAGGTTCTCCTGTCCGTACCTCTGGATAGT
>PVHP010034147.1:0-18989 GCA_004024765.1 Zapus hudsonius
AAAAATATAAAAAGATTAAAAAATTACACCTATTTTTAGACCTGTGAAAGGGTTAGTGCATGTCCTGGAAATTGAGAACAGTGGCTATTTTAAAAGAATTGAGTACATCTGGTATTGGGGTGAGGAAATGCCTCTCACTTTTAACATATTCAATATATTTTTAATCTTTAATACATATAAACACATATATGTAGAATAACTTAAATCAGTCATTACTATATGAAATCGAAGATATTTTCAGGTCAAATGCAGAGAGCTGCTGGGTGCCAGGTGCTTTCTGTCTGATGATTCATTCTCCCCTCACCGGGCCTGTGAGGTGACAATTGTTACTCCCATTTTACAGATTAACAAATATGATCCGGATCCAAGATTAAATAATGTGCTGGAGGTTAGGAAGAAGCTGAGCCTGGCTGGGTCCTGAACTCCTGATTCATGCTCTCAGCACCTCACGTATCACTTTACTTCCCTGGGTTCTGAAGGCCTTACTAGTTCAGGATGGATTTTGTTCATTCATGTCGTATGTCATTAGCTATTGGCTTTTCATATTTTTTATTGTCCCATCATTCAGAGACCATTCTGATATTTTAATGTATTTTATAAAAAGATTGTACTCTTTTTTTAAATTTTATTTATTCATTTTCAAGCAGAGAGAGAGAGAGAGAGAGAGAGAGAGAGAGAGAGAGAGAGAGAGAGAGAGAGAGAAAGAGAGAGCACACCAGGGCCACCACCTTGTGGGTCTGGCTTATGTGGGTCCTGGGGAATTGAACCCAGGGCCTTAGGAGGCAAATGCCTTAACCTCTGAGCCATCTCTCCAGCCCAAAGATTGTACTCTTATATTCCCTCTCACCCGGCCCAGTACTACTGAAGCACTTCCTCTGTGGGGTCATTGGTATTTTCTGTGGGGATCAAGTGCATCAGCCAGTCTCTGTCAGGGGGAGGTGGAGATGGTGCCTCAGCCTGTTCCCACCCACCCTGAGGCTCTTCCAATCTTTCCACCCTCTCTTCTTCAATGCTCCCTGAGCCTTGGTGGGCATGATAAAGATCTGAGTTAGTGTTACTTTTCTCTGTAGCCTCTGGACCTCTGTTCTGATGAGCTTTGAGTGACCACAGTGTCTGCGTCCCTGGAACTGGTTTTCAGGCTGGTGGTGTGAGTACAGTACCTCCTCTTCAATGACTCCTGGGTCCTAAGGACAGACGAGGTGGAGGTGCCATGTCATGGTAGATAATCATCTGTCTTTGATATATTAATGTCTCCTGGTTCTCCTCAGAGTTCCCTACCATCTGCCCCTCAGAAGCATGCTCCACATCAGGTGCTTCCTTACTGGTGGTGTGAACACACTCCTGAGCCTCCATATTAGTTTTAACTGTTTGATATTACTCTATAAGCTCAGTGGCTCAGGAAAGACAGGGTAGTAATTCCCTTGCTTTTTTTTTCTCTTCTGCACATAGAATCTGGGTGACCTGCAGGCATAAAGGGAGGACCTCAAAAGGACTTCATGCTTTCTCTGAATGAGGAAGTGTTTAAATGACAGGCAGATGGTTCCTGTCATTGGTGGCTTTCTGCTTTGTTCTCCAACTGCCTATCCTTTTTTCCTTGGTAGAAAATGTGATGTATCTCTTCTCAATTTATCTCTCCATAAGCACAGGCAAAGAGATTATAAGACTATGGGAACAGAGGTGTCCACCACTTTAGTAAGTATTCCAAATCACAGATACAAGCAGGGAGTTCTGTTCTAAAGTTCTTTTATATTAGTGATTGAAAGGATACCACATTTTATTTCACTTGTCACTTTAACATCCATCATTGGTTAGTATGTCTGGGTCACATTTCTTCAGGAATAAAAAATCAACTTTCTTATCTAAACATGAAGAATGTGATTAGGAAAGCAAATTAATCCATCAAACATGCCCACATACACTTATTATGATGCATGATTTATTTCTGTATTCACAACACTATTGTTTTCCTTATCTATTGGATATAATTGAGAGGTTGCTGTGCATGCAAAATAAAACTATCCCAGAAAGAAAATAGATCCTTATCAGGAATTTGCTGATAGTATCTTAGTGATTACTTAAGCTGTTTCTATCCTTTGCACAACAGTGCTCTAGCCTTTTTATTGGTGGTCGTCAGAGCTGGGTGGAGAAAATGCCCCTGACAAGACAGTTCCCAGAAAGTAGACCACTTGACCCTCTTTATACACAGTGAAAAATTAGAGCAAGAATAACACCGGAGACTTTAGTCCTTTAAATTCACATCCTTCAGGCAGGCTGAATGCTAGGCACCTCTAGTGGGTAGATTAACTCAGTGTTTAGAGAAATGCACTGAATATTAATTCATTTGCAAATGTATATATCTGATTGTGCTTTTGTGCTTGGATATCCCCCAAAAAGGGTATTTTAAGAATTCTCATAGGTATTCATAATTACATTCAGTGAGCTAGTTTTCAATTTCAATTCTAACCCTTTTAAGAGGCTTGGCTTGGAATGGGCCAGAGTCTTCCACTGCCTAATGTCATGCAACGTTGCAGCATGCTCCGAAAGGCCTTCAGTCAGGAGCCCTGTGAGTGCAATTCAATTTTGCAGCCTGCCTTCAGTGCACGCCTGTCACTAGTGAACTTAGGTCTGGTGAAGTCTAACCTTATTCCTCTAAGGACACAAGCCTTTCCTGCATCTTATATGCTATGATTAGCTTTATAGTTCTTTTTTCTTCTGGATCCCCTTGAAGTAGTTACTAGAGAGTCTAGATACGGGTTTTAGTAGTGTCACAAATGTGATATAAAACATTTACGGAGGAGAATGTAAGGCCCACAGCTTTCATACCATTTTAAGTGTTAGGGCTGGAAATATTCTTAAAAAGCTCTACTCGGATTCTTAACTCTTCAGGAAATGGAAGCTTCAACAATTTTGAGCAACTAGTGGCAATTCCAGGACAAGTGGCAGGATTCACGGCAAGTGTTTGAAACCTGCCTCTGCCACTTAATCAGCTATGTGATCTTTTGCAGATTACATAACCTCTCTGTATGTCAGTTTTTACAGTGGAAAATGAGACAATATAGTACATAGTTTACAGGCTGATTGTAAGGAGTAAGTAAATACAGGTTAAACCACACAGTTCCTGGTGCATGCTCTTATTATCGAGTACTCAGCAACTGCTATTGGAATTTATGTCTTATCTCTTACATGATTACTTTACAGTTATACCCATTATCTCTCCTGATATAGTGAAATATTTTAATGCTACCATTTCTCATTAGAAATGATTATATATTTTAGGAAAGAACATACATTTAATAAGTATCATTTTACCCAGTTTTTAAATGAATAAAGGCGATGGCCATGTAGTAAATGAAGAATTTAAAATCAAATAAAAAAATGTCTGAATATATTCAGGTGATATTTTAGGCAATACAGTACTTTTAAAAAAATACATTACTTTTTAATACAGCCACAACTCAATTACTAATTTGCATAAATAATTAACTACTTTAGTAGCTCATTAGATAAATCTGGCCCAATTAACCACATAAACTTATTATCATTGCACATCTGGAATGTGAAACTCTTATTGGAAATTTACCGGAACTCAAATTTCCAGTAAAGGGAATCCTTAATTTTTCAATAAAAAAGAAATGCCTGTTCTGATCCCGTGTAGAGGATATGGGTTGAGCAATGATTTGTGCTAAGATTGCAATCACTCACTACCTTTTAAAGAGAGTGAGACTTTTCAGGTCTCTATCAAGACGCATTGCTATGTCAACAGCAGCGAATGTCAGGCATATGGTACTGCTACTGATACAGGGTTAGTGCCAGGCCTCCCTATGAACTGAACAAGGGAACAGTGAGTTCGGCCTTGTTTCTAGTTGTATTAGGTATATGTGTGGCAAGCATTGGAGGATTCTGACTCTCCACCGTCTTTCTCACAGTCATTTATTGCTAGAACTTTGATTTTTCTCAAATACTGGGTGGTTATATGTTTAAGGGGAAGTTGGGGTTCTCTTCACCCTTCTGATTACTCCCTTTCTAGTGGTTTATTGGGTTTGTGATACAGTTTTGTCCACTAAGTCCTGAGGGAGGGTCTTGAAAAGGTGTTGGCAGAGTGAATGCTTCCATGTAAAATTTATTTCCCTCTTAAGAGAGGGAAACACTTCTGCCACTTCTGTCATCTTCACAAAATGCCTGGCATTGCAGAGACCATCTTGGGATGTTGGGAGAACCAACCTCAGAGAAGAAGCATTGTTATTATGCCGATAGAGTGGAAAGTGGAAAGAACCTGGGTTCTTGTTGATGCTGGTGAATCCCCAAGTGGACTTACCCTGGAGCTACTGGAATTCCTGTTTTGTGACATAATAAAAGTCACCCACTAAGTTGGAGGGATTGCTCAGTGGTTAAGGCATTTGCCTGAAATGCCTGAAGAGCCTGGATCAATTGCCCAGTACCCACATAAAGCCAGATGCACAAAGTGGTGCATGCATCTGGATTTTGTTTGCAGTGGCTTAGAGGCCCTGGTGTGCTCATTCTCTCTCTCCCCACCCCTGCTCTTTCTCTTGCAAATAAAATAATTCAGTTAAATAAAAAAGTCATCCACTGAACTTTTTGCTTTGTGACATAATTAGAATCATCCACTGGACTTCCTGCTTTATGACATAATAAAAGTCATCCACTGAACTTTCTGCTTTGTGACATAATAAAAGTCATCCACTGGACTTCCTGCTTGTGACATAGTAAGTGAGTCATTGAACTTCCTGCTTGGTGCCATAGTAAAAGTTATCCACTGCACGTCCAGTTTTGTGACAATGAGTCATTATTTAAGCCAATTTTAGCTGGCTTTATATTCAGCAGAAAACATGCTGACACAATGTCAAATCATGTAACAATTTTTTGTGTTCTTTGATCATAGCTGCTAGGCTGAGCTAAAGTCTGGGAACTCACTGTCCCAATATTTCTAAGTGTGTAAACCCGATGTTAACCTTCTTTATCCTCCCTTCCTTCTTCCCTATCTCCATTCTTCCTTCCCTCTCTCTTTCATTTCTTCTTTCTTTCTCTTTCCCTTCTTCCCTTCCATCCTACCTTTACACAGGGCCTCTCCTTGTATCCCCAATTGGCCCTCAAACTCATGCTCCTCCTGCCTCTAGTATATAACATTCCCAGCTCTGCTTTCTTTATTCTTGAATCATGTTTTATGAACAATGTAATTGTATATATTAAATTATAAAATTATTAATCACATATATAGGATCCCTTTTGTTGAAATATCTTTTTCCCTTCTTAAGCCCTCTGCTATCATTTGGGGGCAAAGTACACTGAAGGGATTGAATCTGAATGGATTCATTCAGTACAAGGAATGACAGACATTTTGTTGCATTAGCACCACCATTTCCTTAGAGTTGATATCTTCCTAGAAAATGTGCTTAGATGCCTTAAAATTACCTTTCTACCTCTTTAAAGTTCTGAGCAGAGACTCGTGCAATAGCAGCTGTAGATTAAAAAGACTCAACATATGTGAATTGAGATCACTGTGTGTTAAGTGAAACAAAAAATAATTTTCCATGTATTTAACATATATTAATTCTTGCTGGATAATTACTAGACATAGATGTTAATTGATTCATCTAAATCACCAGGGTTCTTGTTTATAAGAGTCTTTTTAAAAATGCAATTGGATAATTTATTTAGTCTACATGGAGGTCCTGGTGTCTTCAGAAAGTTTTCCTCAATGACTTTCACTCCTGAGTAGATCCCTATACTATGGCTACCATCTTTTCTCACCTCCTCGCCACATCGCATATAGTTCCTGACAGAATAGCATCCCCTTTTACTGCCAGACTAGCTCTTTGAAAGCTGGGGTTTCCTGAAGTAATACATTCTGAGACTCATTAAGGACCAGACCTGGAGTGTAGTGAATGAGGTCTCATTTAAGGTGACATCATGCAGTCTTGGATTTCTGTAACCTGGAGGTGACCTGAACATCTGGGGTCTGTGAAGAGAGACCAGCAGGAACATCTGTGGGTTGGGCCTCAGCGCCTGGCATTGCCCATTGATTTCTTCTTTACTTATAACAAATTGACTAATAAACTATGGTCATTGTTTTCAATCCCAAATAAAATTCTTCCTATAACCTCTTTTGCTAGACACACTGTTGTAGATCCACATTGAGGCAGAAAATAGCAAATATCCACAGAAAACTTAAGACAGGGGGCTAGAGAGATGGCTTAGCATTTAAAGGGAACTTGCCTGCAAAGCCTATGGGCCAGAACCCAGTTCCCAAGCCACCCTCGTAAGCCGGATGCAAAATGTGGCACAAACGTCTGGTACTTGTAGTGACAAGAAGCCCTGGAGCCCTCATACACATGCACAAACACATACATGTAAATAAAGTAAAAATTTAAAAAGCCTTACGATATACCTTCACAAAGCCTGCTCATTTAGAACACTTGCCTGCTAGCACTTCACTGTATGTGAAGAGATCAGGGAGAAACTCATTCCTTTCTTCCCATGTAAGGCAAAACAAAGGTGTGACTGGATATCAGTAGGGATTTGGGGATTCTATCTAAAGATAGGTAAAGCCTTTCTCAGGACTCTTGGTCTACTTACTGGGAAACCCTCCTCCAACTCAGGCTCCATAGGAACACATCTGGAGGGGGAAACTCCACTATCTGCTTCACTCTCTAACAAGCAATACTGGCTTTGGATCATTAAAGATCCTCAACTTTAGGCAAGATAGTGGGAGCAGCACGAATAATATTGAGATATTGTTTAGCAATGCATTCAATAGGAAATAGCATGTGAAGCCTTTTATGAGTCTTCATCTTCTGGCATCTAGAACTTTCCTCCTCATCATGATATAAAGTACAGTTTATTCTGGGGAGGATAATGTTTGGGGGAAATCATAGAACATGCCTTAAAATTCTGTCTTTATCTGCATCAATAAGGCCCACACCACACATCAGATTGATGTTGAATCACTAGCACCTTGCTAAATATGAATGTGAATATTTTTTGGGGGGGACAAGAAGTTTATGTAGCTGTTATGCTGGGCTCTGGGAGCTTATCTGCTTATGTGAACCTTGCATAGAATGAAATAAGTCTTTTTGAAATTGTTAGTTGGCCTCATATGTGTTAAAGAGCACCATGAAAAAAGTGTTTGTGAGAAGGGGGGGACGGAGATTAAAGGGTAAGGCTCTGCTTAACTGACCAGTCTCTCTGTATTGGTTAACTTTATTACCATAACATAACACCAGGGTAATTTTATAAAGAAGTTCATTTAACTCACAGTTCTTTTGACTCAAGGGCACAGTACAAACAGCAGCTTTGCTCCTGTGAGGGTCTTCATAGTGGAGGGTGTCATGGGTAGAAATGGCTGGGAGGAAGAGATCATCTTGCCAAACAGAAATCCAGAACAATTCAGGACTAGCTCTTGTAACAACAACTCACTCAGGAGCTATGGTAATCACTTTAGTTAGAAGAAAGCTTCCTCCCCTGACCTAAGGACCTTCCACTAGGTTCCACCTCTTAAAGGGCCCTATCACCTTCTTTCATCAGCACTACACTGGGGACCAAGCTTCCAACTTTTGGACCCTTGGGGGACATAATCAAACCATTCCCCAAACCACAGAATTCTCTTTCCTTCCATAGAATCTCTGTAAAGTGTTGAAAACATTCTAGTTTTGTTTCATTTTAATAAGCGAGGTGAAATTCCACTGCAGTGGCACACCTAGCCTGCCTGATTGTGTAGTAGATGCGGCTAGAGCACTCTTTACCCGAGGGGCAAATCCTCCAAAGAGGAACTCTTTTTGGGCAAACAGACCTACCTACATTCTAATTACTTTGGTTCCTAACATAACACATTGCAAACTGTAGGGATTCTGTAAATCTTGATAACTAGCCTGTTTTAACTAGTAGTTTAAACAGTTCTTTAATAATTACCAAAAATGGAGCAATTAACAGCAGGAATATGTTCAAGTTCTTTTCTTAATGCATTTAGGGAAGGAGGTGTAAACATTTCTATTGTCTCCGTAGCATTTCTCTATGATTCTCTCTTCTTAAAGAAGATAACAATAGACATAATTTAAACTCCTCAGTTACTGTCATCATTTAATCTATTAGTACACACCATCATTTACCCTATTAAGTTATACCTATACACATTCTTTTATACATACCTTCTCGATTATACACTATTTCCTGATTTGTTTTTCACTCTGTTTTCATTATTAGTTTAAATACCTGTTTTCCTGTCCAGTCAAGCGAGGTCTTTGTGGCATCAGGATTTCTCTTGCTCCCTGGCTTATTTGGTTCATTCTTCAACCTGTCTCTGGAGTGTACACCTGCTCCCAGTGAGCACTGCCAAGAGGAGTCCGGGAGATGCCGAGATGCACAAGGACCCAAAGCAGCAGCCAAAGGAGGAAGAAAACATACCACAACAGATAGCTAACTCTGTCTTGGTTAATGAATATCACAGATGGAAATGCTGTTTTCCCCTGTGGACATGCTGGGATTTCAGAACTGATGTTATTAATCAAGCTGTCTTAAAAGAGAAACAGTTGCAAATATGTAATATGAAGTATCAATGGAATAGAAAACAGACCTTTAACTAAGCCTGCTTTTTTTTGAAGTTGGTAAATGTTGCCAGCCTGTTTTTGATGTAATTGAAAATGTTTAGAAGCTTTCCTGAAGAGTTGATTAATATATCAAAATCAAAAAAGGCAATTTTGAGTCTAATTTTGTTTGTTTACTGTGTATTACAGGATTCTCAACTTTGAATTTCTGCCACACAGGGTGAAAAATGACTGTCAGTGTGAAACAAAGCAGTCTATTGAAAAGAACATTGTGTCTAATAGGGAACAGCTGATACCAGCCCAATACATGGAATCTGCAATGACAAGATCTTAATCAGTCTGATTGGTTCCTTGTGGGTATAGAGCAGAGTTGGTCCGGGGCAGTCTTCATCCCACTACAGAAGCCCAAGGTGGGGAGGCCCTGGGAACCGGCTGGCTTGGTAGCTTGGTAGGTTGTATGGATTCAAGCATCCCCTCGTGTAAAGGAAAGTAAATAAGATGCAAGCAAAAAGGGTTGTTACTGCTCCTGCAAGAGGACCTGCCGGGTCTTATTATGCTCCAGGAAGCCTTTCCAGTAGCTTCCCCATCTTCTAAATTAAAATGCATTGAAATAGGTAATTATATTTTAAAGAAAGATATCAATAAAACTTGCTATGCAAGAAAAATATGAGTGAACGTTTATGAAAAGTTTTCACCTCCTTGGGTAAAAAGAGTACTCAAGAGAGAAAGATGTTTGCCCAGATTTCATATATATTCTCAATATCTCAATCACTGACAGCCTCTGGAAACTGGAGTTTTGGTGTTGTTATCAGCTAGACTGTCAACCAAGCCCAGACGCAACGCAAGATCTCTCACAGGCTCATAGGCCTTGGTTTGTGGTTCAGAAAATGAGCTCTCCATGTGTAGAAGGACGTTGGGATGACATATTACACAAAGCCAACCGAATTGCCTGATCCTTGGGATGGATACTCAAGTATCAGGTCCAAAATGTCACGCAGCTTCTCATAAGTAAACTTTCTCATAAGTAAACTGGTGGCTTCTACCTTGGAAGGTAATAGTTATCAGGGAGCCTGGAACATAGACACCCCCACCTCCCGTAGTCCCCCCCCCATCAGAACAAGAGAGATCTGGTGCTTTCTCACACAGCCCTTTGGATGTGAAGGTAGAAATCCTACCCCAGAGTCTTCTTGTTCAGACCACAGTTCAGCAAGCTCTTTGGTCATTTTACTCACAATGCATTTTCACCATTCTAGGGCTCTTGATCTTCTACTTGGGCTTTGGCTTTCTTGGCCTAGTTTCTACATGATACAACTCAAAATCCTTTCCCTTTAAAAAGTCTCTGCCAATATAATTCAAAATTATTTTAGTTCACTTGACAGCCACCTCTTATTGTTAGTTCAGCCCAAGCCTGTGGGCAGTTGAAACTCCTTGGTCTATTTCAAATAAATGGCTGTTTTCTTTCATTGTATACTCATGCATTTGATTTTAAAATTGCTATGTTGGACTTTACCTTCATATCTAATATGTATGTTTTTTTTTGAATTCTGGTATGCCATTCAAATCTGTCAAATTCTTATAAAATCTTGACTTTTCATTTAATGTACTGGCTTCCCATGAGCTGCCAATTTCTATAAGACCTCCACATTTTTGTATTAACAGAGTATTGTAAAAAAAAAAAGGAATGTACTTTGCAGTGAGACATATCTTGGATTTTAATCCCAGCTTCATTGTAAACAGAGTCTGATACTAGGCAAGTTATTTAAATTTCCTGACCCCAGTTTGCACATGAAAAAATAAAGAAAAAAATAAAGAAGATGATAACTTTCTAGGACTGACTGTTCTGAGCATTTGCGGTAATATAAGAGCTTAGTATGGAGTCTGGAAATAATAGTAATGATGATAATAATTTTTTCAACAGAGACTTAGAATCAGTTTTCTTATTTTCTTTCTTCTTGAATATTTTGTATAGGGCTAAGGATAGAACTAAGTAGCCATTACACAAAGAACATTCTCCAGGTTGACTGCCATTACTGTTGAGCAATAGATATCTAGTGAGCACAACTATTTTATCTATTCTCTCCTCCTGACCATGGACATAGTGGTGATGAAGACAGCTAATCCCTCGTCTTTATGGAGCTGACAGTCAACAGAGCAGGGATACCATAATAGAAATCACACAGAATTTGCCTTTGTAAGAAGGGGACACACATGTAGTCTTCCCTCCTTGGACTACAGTCATGGTGTGTGTGTGTGTTTGTGTGCACGCATGTGTGTGTGGTATATTGTAAGTGTAGTAAGTATATAGCCCATATATAATCATGTGTATAATTTTGTATCATGTATAATATCAGGTAGTGATCAGACATGAAATATGTATATGTATATATATATATATTAGTTTATGGTGAGAACTATGTAGGAAAATAAAAACAAGGCACTCCAGAGCATGATGAAGGTCAATGCTCTTATAACATAGGTTTAAAGGCCTCTCTCTGGAGGTGGCACTTGGGCAGGGTACTGCTGTAGGGAGAATAGAAACTATGCAACCCTCTTAAGGACAGTCAGTAAGGTTGTGGTTTTTTTTTTTCGGTATGAATATTCAGCCAGTTATTAGTTCTCTTACCTGAGAGTTTTTAGAGACCAAGAAGCCCAAGTATACCTAAAGACCTTACAAATTTACTCATTTCAGCTACTTTTCTTGTGGTCATGGCACAACACCTGATAGAAGTAATTGAAGACAGGAAAGACTTGTTCTGACTTATGGTATGAAGTGACATTCTGTCACGGTGGAAAGGTGTGGCGGTAGGAGCTTGAAGTGGTTGGTCACATTGTGTCTGTAATCAGGAAGCAGGGTGATTAAACACCAGCACTAATCGGGCTTTCTCCTTTCCTCTTTTATTCAGTTAGGAACCCCATTCCACGGGATGGTGCCACTCATGTTTATGGTGGTTATTGCCTCCTTAGTTAGACCTCTTTGAAATGTCGTCACAGACATACCCACAGCATATCTCTTAGGTGATTCTAAATCTGATTAAGTTGGCAACAAAAATTAACCATCACAAGTTCACTTCTCATTAACTTGGCACCCAAACCATCACTTTAAACACTAATATTGTATTCCTCATCCTCTAAATTTTATGATTGATTCATAATGAAAAATATATTTCATTCATCTGTAAGTCCCCAAATATAAATAGTTCAATAGCTCAGAGTTCAAAGTTTCTTTTAAGACTCAAGGTAATTTTTCAAACTACAAACCCCTTCAAAATGAAAAATAAATCAGAAGTTACATACTTCTATTATACATTCCCCTTATAAAAGGCAGGAATGGAGGAATAGAAAGGAAGGATCAGACTAAAGCAAGACTAAGATCCAGCAGCAAACATGAACCCTTGTATCTCCATGTCCCTCACCTGGGCTTCAATGGGTTTGGGTTGTCCTGCCTCTGCAACTCTGGCCTGCAGCAAATGCATGGCCTCTGTCTTATGCTGATTCCTCTCAGTGCCTACAGCTTTCCTTGGAAAGTGTACTGTATTTCTGCTCTCTCCAGCATCCCAGGGTCTCCCCTGCAACTTTGGCTCTATCTTCCCAACTTCACGATAGCCCACTCTGGGTCTCTATATAAGGACCTTCTTACAACATATCACCTGGCCTTGGTAGCTTTCTAGAAGCTTGGTGCAAGCCTCTGTGACCCCTTCACTCTTTCATGCCTGCGAAACCAGCACCATGTACATGATGCCAACTTCTGCTGCCAGCTAGAGATGTCACCTGGTCCCCTTGGACCACATCTGCAGTGGCCTTTGCCTTCATTGCCATGTTGGGGAAAATACTTTCCTATGCTGTTATCCAACAGGGTACCCTATACTCTATCTTTTCAGATACTCTCCTTTTGGATGAATTTTAATTATTATTCCCTAGCTCTCTCTGTGTCTTGCCCTCGAGGTATCTTTCCTGTTGACCCAGTGCCAAGTTCCAGGTTTCTCTTTAATGGTTCTGTTTTCGTTAAGAGCTCATGGTTTTAAAAGGTTTCAACCTATCATGGGGGGGCGGGCATGACAGTGGGAGCTTGGGAAAGACAGCAGGAAGCAGAGAGAAATGAATGCTAGTGTATATCAGCCCGTGGGATGATACCAGTCAGGTTTAGGGCAAGGCTTCCCTTCCATGTTAAGTCACGCACACACCCAGAGGTGTGTCTCCTAGGTGATTCCAAATCCAGTGAGGTGGACAGTGAAGAGTTACCATCACCCTTGCCCTGAGCTGGTCTGGGGCACTGGAAGGGCATGAGAGTTGTTTTCCTTTACTCATGCAAAGCACTTTTTCTGAGCAAGTGTGCACTTTCATGGAGCCCAGAGAAAAGAAGGACACCCATCACAGCCCTGATCACCTTAATAACTCATGGGCTAGCAGGATCCTCACCAAGGTTGCCCTCCAAGCCTCACTGTTCACATGACATTCTCACTCACTCTCACTGTCCCCTGCACCCATAAAAAGAGAGGTGTGCAGGATTTTCAATATTCCTCCCTGTGGATCTGTCCTGGTGCCTAGTGATTTGTATAGGAAATATTCATTTAGAATGTTACCAAATTTCAGAATCAATCTTGCAGATAAGTTTGTCATGGATGCACTTTCTTTCCTTCACATAAAAAAAATGAGAATGCTATTTTTCTAGCTCCATTTCCTCAGCACCTTTTCTGTTCTCTATAATTCCTGAAAGATTACTGACAGCGACTCTTAGATTACATCTGTAAAGTCTCTCCATACTCTGGGATGTCATTTGTTTAGGCCTGAAGACTTGAACTCATTTAAAACAGCAAGCCCGTCTCCCGCTACCACCTTGCCTATCTCGTTCTTCAGTTTCTTCTAAACTCCATTTATTCAGCCCTCCTGAGTTTAAAGATCTTTCTCTTTGATAAAGAAGATGGAAATACAAGAGTTGAGATATATGACTTTTTCTTTGTTGTTTGTTAATGTCCTATCATCAAGCAGTGAGTCTGTGTTTCCTTTCTTGTTCATCTCTTTACTTGGATTGTAGCTGATCATGGGTATGTGTGTGTTTCTGAGCATGTGGACGAAGGTTTAAGCATATTTTACATCAGGCTATTGAAGGATTAACTCTTCTATCATGTTCAATGCAATACCCCGGCGCACATTGCGAGTGTGGGCTCTGAAGCCATCCAGGATCACATGCTGAGTATTTCACTTCCTATAGCAGTGACACCACAGGCAATACTTAGCTCCTTTGAACCTCAATTCCTTCTCCGTAAAACGGAGGTGAGAATGTGAGAATAAATGATACAGTGTACATAACTGGTTTAGAATAGTGCCAGGCACTACTAGTTGCTCACCACCACCACCATCAGTACCATCACTTCTGGTATCACCCCATCATGTTTCACATGGATTTTAAACAATCTAAATTCATCAGAGAGCTTCCTGGTCAGCTCTAGTTTGTCTTATGGTTAGAGAACATTCAGTCTCGTTCTTTTCATCTTCTATCTTAGTGTCTTGAGCCACAAACAGTGAGGGTTGATTTATTTTTTTAAAAACATTTATTTATTTGCAAGCAGAGAGAGTGATAAAGGAGATAGTGAGAATGGGCATATCTGGATCTCTTGCCTCTGCAAATGAACTCCAGATACAGGAGCCACTTTGTGCATCTGGCTTTACATGGGTACTGGGGAATCAAACTCAGGTCATTAGGCTTTGCAGTCAAGCACCTTAAGTACTGAGCCATCCCTCTAAACACAGAGAGTTGATTTAAAAGTTGATGATCTGAGTATCCCCAGAGCATGAATCATAAACTAGATGGATTGACACGCAGTTTTCTCATGGCAGCAGCGAGAGAATAAATGTGTTTTACAAAGACTCAGCTGACTCTGGTTTGAAACACATGAAGAAAAGTAATAAAAATCCAGGTAACTAGGGTACCCATTTCTCAGTCTTCTGGCTTAGTTCAAATGCTCAGAGATAAACTTATCTTGGTCCCAGATGAGACCAAACAAGTCTGTAACATGTTACAGAGACTATAAAATATTATTTCATTATAGCAAGGAAAGGAAAACTTGGAATCTCCAAGGGAGCATTGAGTCTAGCAGATCTTTGCACACGTTAGGACTATTGACAGAGCATTTGCTAGCCTTTGATTAGCTGGTGTGTGGAGACACTCTCCATCCTCTGCATTTCTGTTTTCAGGATAGGCTTCCTTTGGAGTGACATCCATCACATTCCTGCCATTCTCTGATTGGTCAAAGAACTAAACTTTAATTCAGACCTTTCTTTCTTGGAGTTCTCTTTTATCCAGGATACTGATGTACCATGGAAATCTGCAGATGCAGCCACTGCCTGTGAGAGCAGGGTCCTACATCATCCTAGTGATGTCTGAGGCTGGTGGGTAAGTCTACCTAATGGTAAAGGAGTATTTACACGTTGATTTGTGTCCAATTCTGTAGACAAATTTTCTAATCAGCCTTATTGGTTGCCACAATTAAGCCTATGTTTTGATTTGCATGCCTCCTGTGTCTTGCTTATAAATAGCTCTTAGCTCGAGTATATTATTTATTGACACTGTCATTCCTGGATAATGCAAACAATGAGAGCTGAAGTTAGCAATACTTATTAGGTCCTTTCTTCACATGTAACCGAGATGGGACAAATGATTGGATTGACTTCCTCCTGGGAAAACCTGCTGTATTTCTACCTTTCATCATGGTCAAATAAACAGAAAGACAAACAAGCAGATAAAATCTAGAAACCCATGAAGGAAAAGGAGCCACTGGCAACAATGAGAAGCTGAACTGAGTTGACTGGAAAGTGATCTTTAGGAGCTGAATGAAGTGTGAGGCTTTTGTGAAATCTAAGCTGCAAAGCTGCTATATTGCTCTGAGGAAAAGGGACAGGGACAGGAGCAGAGGACCCAGGAACTAAGGTTGGAAATTTAACCAGCACCCAGAGACATCATTTTCTTTTTTATTTTATATAATTATTTCCAAGGGAGAGAGAGAGAGAGAGAGAGAGAGAGAGAGAGAGAGAGAGAGAGAGAGAGAGAGAGAGAGAGAGCGAATGGGTGCACCAGGGCTTCTAGCTACTGTAAATGAATTCCGGATGCATGCCCACTTTGTGAATCTGGCTTTAGTGGGTATTGGGAAATTGAGACCCTGGTTTGAGGCTTTGAAGTCAAGCACCTTAACCCCTGAGCCATCTCTTTAGCTCCCCCTGCCCTGTGGGCCTTTTATATTTCTTCCTAACAAGTGCACAGCAACCTGCAGTCCTTGCTGAGCCAGAGGGAGCATTCTGGAAAGTGCTTGCAAAAGATCCACAGAGAAGATGAGATGGAAAGCAAGGAACCTCAGAAACATGACCAGATTTGAAAACTCCTTATCAAGCATCCTTCAAACAGGTTGACCAGAGAAAGATCTGGAAGGCTGGGAAGATGACTCCATTGGTAAAGTGCTTGCTGAGCAAACATGAAGACTGGCATTCAGATTCCTAGAACTGACATACCTGCCACCTGTCATCCTAGCACTGGGGAAGTGGAGATAGGGGAGTTCTGGGACAAGCTGGCTAGCTAGACCAGCTGAGTC
Organism: Zapus hudsonius; assembly: GCA_004024765.1. Lineage (NCBI taxonomy): Eukaryota > Metazoa > Chordata > Mammalia > Rodentia > Dipodidae > Zapus > Zapus hudsonius. Next base: position 16,139 of record PVHP010034147.1, read on the forward strand.
TTCGAGCCCTGGGCTTAAGTGAGAGACCCTGCCTCTGCAAAATAAAGTGAACAATTAAGGAAGACACCCAGTGTCAACTCACACACATGTGCACCCATTTGCATGTACACCACCCACACCCACACCCACCCACACACACACACACACACACACACACACACACGGCTTTGTATGGGATAAGCAGGACCACAAATGAAGGACCAGAGAGAACTTTGGTGCTAGGAAGCCTGAAGGGAGTATTATTTAGGATTCAGATGTGAAACTGGTACCTGTTGAAACTAAATTCCCAACGCATGAGACATTTATTGATCAACTACTGTGTGTGTCACTGTGCTTGGTGTTGGAGACAGGATGGCAAGGCAGCACGACCTACCTTCTGTCCTGTGGCCTTCAATCTGGTATGAGGTAGAGCCAATGAAAAAGGAAAACCCTGCAAGCACTACGCAACAGGGATGCTCTGGCAATATGGGGTGTACTCAACCCTGTAGCTGGAGTAAGGGAAGGGAGCACTTGCTGGAGAATGTCACGTGTAATGTGCCTTTGGCAAGTTGGAGGTGGGCACTTAAGGAACAAGGAAGAATAATTTAGACCCAGTGACCAGGAGATGGGATGGCTGAGCACAGGCTTGGACTGAGGTTCGGAAGTCTGCTGTCCAGTCAGCACCAGATTCCAGGCACTTTTCACAGGTAGTGTCTCCACATGAGAGAAAATAACTGGTGTGGGGGAGCATACCCAGAATCCCAGCACCAGGAGATGGAGGCAGGAAGATCATGAGTTCAAGGACAACCTGGGCTGCATAGTGAAAGACTCTTTCAAAAATAAAATAAAAAAAATTTAAAGTAAAGGAAATGTGAAAACAGATCTTGGTAAGGTCACTGGGTCAGGGGCCTTTCCTCGAGATTTATTTCTTGGAATGCAAAGAATGGGGCAATAAAAATGACATTGAGGGGTTGTCTGGGCCTCTAGTGAGAACCTGTGGAGCATGCTGACCCAGGGATGAGCAGGGAGGCTCAGTGAGTGCAGTGAACTCTCCAGGATGCTCGGATACCAGGCCGAAGGCAGCATTCAGCTCTCAGTCCAGACAAATGAAAGCACTGCACAGAACAGCCAACCTTTCCCAAGAGCAGGGGATTGATGCAGGGGTGGGGGTTGCAGAGACAGTTTAGTTTTATATGTTACATTTTAATAATTGTCATTTGTAACTGCATAATGAAAATTTGTGAACAAAAGTTCATTTCCCAAAGAATAATCTCTAACTGATATGCAATGGCTCAGTAGGATTTGGCCAGGTTTTAATTTCAGTTTGAATAAATAATGTAAGATACTAGGCTGGGTGAGATAAAAGGAAATCTTTGTACTTTCATCTCTCCATGATGGAAATAATAACTACTTTATTTCAAAACAAATTTCCAATTAGTTTCTGTGAAATAGTATTATCCTCCCTTCCCAGATATTGTAGCTCATTTTGAAACTTAATTTTGATAATATATAAACATTTCTGAAACTTACTCTACAGGAATGACAGTTATATTTGGAGGGAAGAAAGCTTCTGGGTTATAACTGTATTACTTAAAACTGTTCTAAATAATAGTAAAAATAATGAAAGAGAATCAGTCATTTAATGACCCTGTGACCTTGCATGGACTTATCAGCTGAGAGCATGGGTCTATGCTGTATTCTCCAAGGTTGCTCTGTCGACTTACTGTGGTTTTTTTTTCTTCAGGACTGGTTATACCTTTCATTCATTTTTATACCATTTAGAGAGGGGATGAGATATTGTATAAGGAATTAATATATCCAGTCAGACACATAATTCAGCAATGACTGTGCTGGTTGCTAGGTCTGAGGCTTGCATGGCTCTTCAGGCAGATGTGAGCTCTGCTGTTGAGGGGATCAGAGTCCAGAAGAGAAGGCAGACAGTAAAGAGCGTTTTCCTCCCCATATATATGCTGAGCCAACATACATGCAATAAAAATACAAGCTCTATGGTGATAATGGAATATTTGGATTGGCCATATTGGATAAAGTCTTTGGTAGTTAGGTATGGTTAGTTAGCATGCAACCTGAATAACTTTGACAAATATGCAAAATTGTTGTGGTTTTAATAAAGTATGTTTCTCCCTCATATGATAAACCAGGTTACTGAACAGCTTGGCCATCCTCAACACTGGCCTTTCAAAGCTACTTCTGTGCGTGCTGTATGGAGCTAGGCAGAGGCCTTCCAAGAGGCAGCCTGGAAGCTCTACCCATCACTATACACATCTACAACAGCCACAGCCTAGTCCTATGGCCACACCTTGCCACAGGGGTTTGGCAGATGCTGGTAGCTGGATAGCTGGACAGAGTTCCATTAGAAGAGGGAGGTGAGAGTGCTTAGGGAGTTTGCCATGAAAACGAAGGTCAAACGAGGTTAAGAAAGCTGAGTTGAGGAGGGAAAGTGAGAGATCACACATGCTCAGGCCAGTGAAGAAAGGTGGTGGCCTTGGCAGAGAGTTGGCCACAAGCTTGGAGCAGAGGAAAAGGGCAGGTGAACTGAGCCAGATGGGGAAAGAGCCAGGCTGTGTCCAGCCTACATGCAGGGCAAGAAAGTCGGTGTTTATTCTGAGAGCAATGTAAAGCTGCTGGAGGTTCAAACAGAAGGACCCTCCTCTTTTTGAAGATAGTTCCTTTGAAGAGACCCCATGCTGCACAGTAGAAAGTGAGCTTGAGGGTACATCACTGCGTCAGACACCGAGCTTCGTGTTGGAATCAGATCCTGCCTCTGCCCTCTTGAAGTTTGTGTTTCTGAGAGGAAAGGACAAAGGAAGCTCAAGGAGATAGAGGAGCCATGTTGCAGAGCCAGGAGGGAAGC
>PVHP010034148.1:0-19237 GCA_004024765.1 Zapus hudsonius
CTTTAATTTTAGGAACTAAGAAACTTTTAGAAATATGTAAAAATAGCCGGGTGTGGTGGCACATATCTTTGATCCCAGCACTTGGGAGGCAGAGGTATGAGGATCACCATGAGCTCAAGGCCACCCTGAGACTACATAGTAAATTCTGGGTCAGCCTGGACTAGAGTGAGACCCTACCTTGAGAATATCCCCCCCAAAACAAAACAAAACATCCCTGACTTTTGAGTTTATAGGGACACACATTCAAACTACCACAATGGTCATCTCTTTAAGGTGGGTCCTCGGGCTTCTGGGTAAAAGGACAGGTGCCTAAGTAGTTGTCAGATGCTGTGCATTTCTTTCCCACAAATGCCATCAAGCTCTGCACCCACACCAACCATGTACAAGTCCTTACAGCACAGCTTTGCAGACTACAAGGTGAGAAATTTTGATAGCCTATTTTGTTTTGCAGTTTTCAAGTTTTGAGGTATAATTAGCTGAAGATAATGACCACAACTGCCACTTAGATTGGTTACTTTCTTGTTACTGGAACAAAATACTCAACCAGAAGCAGCTTATGAAGGAAAGCAGTTTATTTTAGCTGACTGTTTCAAGGGGAGGCTTCATCGTGGTGGGGAAAGCATGGTAGGAGCAGAGGCTGGGGTCCCATCTTCCCATCAGCAGGTAGTAGTTAAAAGCCAGCAGGGTTGGGGTGGAATATCTCAAGGCCCACCCACCTCCAGAAAGGGTCTACCTCCTAAAGACTCTACAACCTTCCAGGACCAGCACCATCAACACTCTGGGGGGCATTTTAGGTTCCAACCAACAAACCACTCAAAAAACTCACCACCACCACCCCGCCCGCCCTTTGGGATGCTCTTCTCCAAGTCTACAGGAGCAACTTTAGTTTGCACTCCATAGACCTCACATGGAGCCTGTACACACGGGCTTCTCTCCCATGTCAATGACACTGAGACTCATTCATGCTGCTGTGTAAACCAACAGCCCATCTCTTTCTAATGCTGAGGCGTGCTGGGTGGGTACAATGCAGTCTTCTTTCCTGTCACTGCTTTCTCTAACAGATTCAACACACCTAACTCATTTTTAGTGGCTAGACTTGCACTACCTTTCTGCTTGTTTCTGGTCAAGAACCCAGAGACCCTAGGTCTATACTTAGTCGTCCAGACTTTATCCAAAACCAGGGGCCCACCCTACTTCTCAGTTTTACTTTACATTATGTCCTAACATTCCCCAAAGTCTAGCATAGTGCCTGGTACAAAGAATAAACATTCAACACTTGAACAAAACTGTTGCGGCTGGACATACGAATAAGACATACTGTGAGGTCAGAAAAACAACCTTCCTTCCCCTCCACAATCCCAAGTGGCCTTGACTTCAAATGTGAAATAATTCCATATCACTTTGCTTGGCTTATGAAATGGCCTTTTACACTTCAGGGGACAGATCTGTAATATTAACTTGTAGTGATACTGACATTTTTGGAAAGAATGGGTTCACTACTTAAAGTGAACTGGGCATTAAAAAAGAATAAACTAAAAATCAAAATAATTACATTTGCTATTTCATGACAATACTATAAGGTTTTATTTAGAAATAAAAGGTTGTTCATTTATACCTGGTTTTAATCACTGCACAAGAATGAAGGGACATAGGTGTAGGTGTCCCTCACATCAAGTACTGGCAAGCTGCTGGTCAACAATCTAGAAAGTGACTTCTTGTTCAAGAGAATACAAGATTTTAATAAGACATACAACAGAAACATTTGTGTGAGCTATGAAGTGATTAAGGAAGCTTTTTCTGTAACTGCCAGGTTCATCAGTAGGAGCGGATGGCAGGGGGGACTGTAGCACAGTCAGCCTCATTCAGGGTCTTGTCAATTACAGGTCTATACTCCAGAGTGACCTTGGGGAAAAAAAGCAAAGTGAATCAGCACAAGGATTTGCAGGCAGCCATCTTTTGTGTACTTCTGTACAAATGTAATCATCAAAGTACATTCACAGGCACGAGAAATAAATGACACCGGTGTCACCAACAGGCTATGTCAAGTATGATAAATCTATATACACTGAAATTGAGCAATTAACACTGAATACAAATTTTTTCTTTCTCCTAGGCAGGGTCTCCCTGTGTAGCCAAAGTTGGCCTCCAACTCAAGACCTTCCTGCCTCAGCTTCTTCGTGTTGGGACTGCATGTGTGAGCCACCATGCCAAGTCTGAACAAGATGCTTAATGCTTTACAAAAATGGTCAGATAGGAGCTGGAGAGATGGCTAAGTGGATAAGGTGCTTGCCTGCAAAGCCTAACCAAATGGCCCTGGTTCGATTCCCCAGTACCCATGTAAAACCAGATGCAAAGTGGCACATGCATCTGGAGTTCATTTGCAGTGGCTGGAGGCCCTGGAGCACCCATTCTATCTATCTTCTATCTTGCTCAGCTTGCAAGTAAATAAATAAAAATATTTTTTAAAAAATGGTTAGTCAGCCGGGTATGGTGGCACACTCCTTTAATCCCTGCACTCAGGAGGCAGAGGTAGGAGAATTGCCATGAGTTCAAGGCCAACCTGAGGCTACATAGTGAATTCCAAGTCAGCCTGAGCTAGAGTGAGACCCTACCTTGAAAAACCAAAAAAAAAAAAAAAAGTCAGATAATACAAAGTGAAATCATATACATAATACAGTGCCTCATTTAAATATACCTCCAGATTTGTTTGCTTAAAAAGTATTTATAATCTAAACACACCCATGAAACTTGGTAGAAATATTTCAAATAATAGGCTATCTGACCAAGGGGCTTACAAATTTCTTTTTGTACTTTCCATACTTTCTAAATGGAGTCTTTGCTTGCTTGTATGTTTGTTTGTTTGCTTTCAAGGTAAGGTCTTGTGATAGTTAAATCATACCTTCAGGCAAGTTCTATGACTTCCATGCCGGACCCCTTTCCCCCTTGTTTCTAGCCAGAGTACAAACCTAGATGCTGAAACTGATTGGTCAGGTATAGACCAACCAGCTGTCTCTCTGCTCACCAGGGGCAGGGAATACTCACTGAACAGAAAATTCTCTCTCTTCCCTCACATGGCCTAGCAGAAGGACATTAGGTAAGGGCCTCTCACCAATTAGGCTGTGGTGAGGGGCTGGATTTCTTTCCCACATGGACCTTTCCTTCTCATGATCTTTCTTCTTTTGCTTGTCTAGCTGAGCAGCACAGATTCTGTTATTTTGATAAAACCTCTCCCATGTGCTCTCTCCTCACTGGTGGCTGGAGATCTCTGTAACTTCCCATTTTCCTTTAATTAAGATATGGGCTACTTTCCCCTATCCCAGTCCCAAAATCCTCTAAACCTACTCCAATCTGAAATAAACGTGTGTGACAAGAAAACTATCTAAGTTTGTCCTGTTCTTTGGCATGCCAAGATATGAACTCTGGGGGAGGTACTGTGAGAAAACCTTCAGGGTGTTCACCCCAATATTACAAATCCCCGATACAGTCTTAACTCTAGCCCAGGCTAACCTGGACTCACTATGTTGAACTCACAGTGATCCTCCTACTTCTACCTCCTGAGTGCTGGGATTAAAGGCATATGCCACCACACCCAGCTTTAAAAGTATTTCTCTTATAATAAAAAACCCCCAAAGTTATTAAAAAATACATTTGTGCTGAGCTGACTTAACTCCTGCCTGAGTTAAGGACACATCAGGTTTGTATATTAGAGCACTGGTAGAGCTCACAGTGATTTCAGGTGACTAAGATAAACCATTTTAACACGGTCTCTCGTAAGCTATAAGGGGCTTCAAGTAAAAGCTTAGAGTCACTGTCATGGTTTGATATGAAATGTCCCCCACAGGTTCATGTTTTGAATGCTTGACCCCAGCTGGTGGGGGTCACTGAAGGTTACACTGTTTCCTAGTCTCTTCTCCTCTCTGCTTCCTGTCTGCCCTCTGCCACAATGTCCCCCAGCCATGATGTTCTGTCCAAGTACAAGGGGCCAAGAACCATGGACTGAACATTCTGGAACAGACAAATGTTTCCTCCTTTAAGTTGTTTATGTCAAGAATTTCAGCATAACCATAAACTCATGCAATAAGAGCTGGTTCTGCACTAAATTACCCCAAACTCTAGGCCCCAGATCCTGTTTCCAGTGAGAAGCCTGACTCGTGGTACCTCAGATCTCTTCACTAAGTCTAGACTGTTCAGGACACTGCTGCCCACCTACCTTCCCAGTCTTGACATCCACATAAGAGAGGGTGTGCTTCCTCCAGTGCTCCTCAAATGGCCTCTTCTGCTGTCCCTCGATGGGCTTGGAGTAATCATACTCATCAACCCGCACCTGAGGACACACACACACACACACACCATCTCTTACCTCTCATGAAACAATGCCAGAAGATCTAAAACAATGCACAAGAGACCAGGCCAGGGGGTGGACACCATAGGTGAGTTCAAAGCACCCATTTCTGCATTTTCTCCTTCTAAACTCAATGAGTAGATGCTGAAATTAGACATCATTTATGTACCTGACAATTTATCAAATACTTCGTTTTGTTCCACACACTGGGAATTTCAAACTTTGTCTTTCAGCCTAATTTAAATGTTAACTATAGCATTTCTGCTAAGTATTTCCAAACCATCAGAGAAGTTGACTGCTAGTAAGGCAAACTTTGTAAATTGCAAAGGGTGAGATAACAAGAGGCTCTTCAAATAAAAACCAAGATCCAACTACTTACTGTTTCTGCTGAGAGTTTAAGAGGTAGAAGGCAGGCGCCTTCCCTGGGCCAATGGGCTCAGGCCTAGCCCCAGCTCTCGAGTGAGCAGGTTCCACCTCACATGAGCAGATGAGAATGTCTGCCTCATGGGAAGGCTAACTCTTTAGCTGATACAGCTATCCTAAGCCTGAGCTTGCAGGTACACCCCAAGCTCTCCCTGTGTGTTTTGTCACCACATTAAAGTCCAACACGTCTACCTGACAACCATGACCAACATAGATCTAGAATCCTTTTCCCAAGACTCAGGGTACACCCGAGCAAGATGACATGCTGACACTTTAGTTCAGTTATGCAACATTTCCTGGTCATACTTGTTGGCTGCACTTTACCCTTTGCCCCAAGAAGAACCAGGCCTATTTTGCTCAGATAAGATATAAGAAAAAAGAAGAGGAGGAAATAAGCAAGCTGGGTGTGGTGGAACATGCCTTTAATCCCAGACTCGGGAGGCAGAGAGGCAGGAGAATCACCATGAGTTCAAGGCCACCCAGACATAGTGAATTCCATGTCAGCATGGGTAGAACGAGACCCTACCTTGGAGAACCAAAAACCAAGCACACCTCCTACAATGACTAACTACTGCTTGCACAACACATAGCACTCAAGCCTATGGAGTATACTAGCAATGGAAGGGGGTAGGGAGGAGGGAAAGGGTGGTACCAATACACAACTTATTCATACAAAGTTTAATTTAAAAAGGAAGAAGCAAAGCAATAGTGCCCTAAAGCAAGAAAAAGGTTTTGAGTAAGAACAGAGATGAAAGTAACTGGGGATAAAAGGCATTTTACTTAAAAGAGTGAAATGCAGAAAAAGCATGGGGGTAGAGGTGAGCAGCACCACGCAGGAGAATGCCAGGTACATGGGAATCTCAAGGGCATACTTTGAAGTCTTCCCTGGCGTGAGCACCTCGGGACTCCTTCCGGGCCTCGGCACCGTAGATGGTCTGCAGTGCACACAGCATCAGGTTCTGCAGCTCCAGGGTCTCCACCAGGTCCGTGTTCCAGACCATTCCTGGGGACATGCAAAGATCCATGAGGCGCAGCCAGACCAGGGCTGCCATGGGTTCACTAGCTCATAGAGCTATGGGCAGGGGCCAGCTGGACAGCAGGCATAGACAGACACCAGCCCACCCTGCAGAAGGCTCACCTCTGTCAAATGTCTTCAGGTGTTTCAGGTCTCCATAGAGCTTGCTGATTTTCTCACAGCCCTCCTGTAACACGCTTCCCAAGCGGAACACTGCAGCATGACTCTGCATTGACTGGAAGACATCATTTACAAATCTTTATATATCGAGAAGCCATGCAAGAACTAACCTCTACGCTAGCTCTTTTCTTTTTAAATTTTTTTTTTATTTTTAAGCTTTATTTTATCACTTTTATCCAACACACATCAGAAAGCATAGCAACAATGCATCTTATGGGAAGTCAGTTTACAACAAAACCGAACAAGGTCTTTTTAAATTTTTATTTATTTGAGAAACAGTAAGAAAGTGAGAGAGAATGGGTGCAGTAGGGCCTCTCGCCACTGCAAACTCCACATGCATGCACACCCAGCTTTATGAGTACTGGGGAATATGTAAACAAGTGCAGTGAACCACTGAGCCATCTCTCCCCAGGCCTAGACAGGGTTTTTCCTTTGCCTCATGTAAAATATTGAATTAAAAGCCGAAGAAATTCAGGGCTGGAGAGATGGCCCAGTGGTCAAAAGCAAAACCCAATGGCCCAGTTTCGATTCCTCAGTAGTCATGTGAAGCTGCGTGCACAGTGGCACAAGCGTTTGGAGTTTGCAGCAATAAGAGGCCACCCACACTCAGGTTCTCAAACACACAAACAAAAAGTTTATGCCTCACAACAAATCTGCACTTAAAGATTATATTAAGTAGTGTGTAAGTATTTTTTTTACACCACTTAAAGACTATTTCACCTCTCTGGCTGCATTTCCAGGTAGACTTGTAGGGCTGAGTGTGGAAGTGGGAGGTCACAGGATTGAGGAGGAGGAACAGAGAACCTTTGTGGCTAAGTACTACCCTGATAAAGGCTAGGGCGACTGGTCCTTTGATCATTCTGTGAATCTCCTCACATATCAAGCGGCTTCACAGTTTGGTATTGATGCTAGAAACAAGACTGGGCATGGCATTCTGTCGTGTGAGGTGGAGGAGCCACGAAGCTCCCGCCCCTTCCTGAGAAGCTAGTACAGGGCTGCTGGGGAGAGGTGCAGCCCCTGGCTCACTAGCTCCTAACCCAAGCTCATGCAGGGAACTCTGATTAGATCCAAGTGGGTCACCAAAAGAGACAAGGAGGAAGTAAGAAGAGCTGGGAAGCAGGGGTTCAGTGGGAGGGGCAGGAAGACAAGAGAAGCAAGTAATACAAAGATGATCAATGAGACTCTCCTCAGCCTCCAGTCCAATGTGGATACGCCACCTGCTGGAGGTTCTTTACTCACTGGCACCACAGCACGGATATAGGCCACTGCTGGCTCTACTTTGTTTCACTGACCTAATGACAGACTAATGTAGCTATGATTTGGAGAGATTTAATATAATTTTATTTAGAATGTCACTTAACAGTAAAAGTGCAATGAACACATCAACGGTTTCTCAGAACCAATGACAAAAATTGTAACAGATTTTGGATAATAATTAATTTGGTAAATAATAAGTGTTCTTTTATGGCTTCTAGCAGTCATGTTCTTTTTATACATACATATCCAGTTAGGTTCTACCAGGGATGTTATACTCTTTGGCTATACTATAAAGAAGCTAATAATCATCACCATCTGAGCAGATCACCCTGGAAATACTGGAGAAGTTGCTACTCTTTACCTGCAGGTCACCATGGGAACAGTGGAGAAGTTGCTACTCTCTACTATGTGCAGGTCATTATGGGAACACTGGAGAAGTTGCTACTCTCTACATACCAATCTTTTACCCAGATGCCTTGTTGTTTCGGGTAGCATTGCAGTTTACTCTTCTAAAGTTTTTAGGTAATTTTACGTATGATACTTTATTACTTAGATTCTCACTGTAGACGCAATAGTAAGCAGAACTCACCCACAGAAAAGCACACTAAGGCAGAAACTTCCGTCTTTCTATGGTGCCAGCTCTGGCATCTGTAGTTGTCTGGGGTACAGCAGGTGCTGAGCTACGCTTTGTTTGGGGGAATGACTCTAGCATTTCCACTTCACAGTACCTCTTGCCTTGCTGTGCTCTGCGGGCACAGGCTCCTTTCACTGAATGCCATGATATGCTGGCCCACCCACCACCAGCACTCGTGGGTCCTACTGAGCATGGCTCGGATGACTTTTGTGTCGTATTTGTGCTTTCTCTAACCATCCCACGAGCTTTCCCAAGCTGACTCCCTCTAGAATACAGAAACACATGGGCAGGCTTCTTATGAGAAAACACCCACAGGCAGAAATGACAACAAGTAATCTCAAGGGTAGGATCATTCACGGACCAAGGATTGCTGCATTAGGAGAAGTTGTTTCCTAACTGCTTTACTATTTTCTATTGACCTTAACCTCTCATGCAGTGGGCTAGGGAAATGGCTCAGTGGGTGAAGTGCTTGCACTGCAAGCATCAGGACCCAAGTATGATCCCTAGAACACACATGAAATGTCAGGTGTGGGATTACAGGTTTGTAATTTTAGTACTGGAAAGACGGATTGGGGAAACCCTGGGCTGTACACACTAGTTGGTCTAGCTGAATTGGCGAGCTGTAGGCTCAGTGATACACCCTGTTTTAAACAATAAAAGTGGACAGCAGGGCTGGAGAGATGGCTCAGTGGTCAAAGCACTTGCCTTCAGTGCCTAAGGCCCCAGGTTCAATTCCCCAGGACCCACATATGCCAGACCCACAAGGTGGTGGCCCTGGTGCTCTCTCTCTCCCTCTCTCTTTCTGTATTTCTCTGCTTGAAAATAAATAAATAATTAATTTTAAAAATTTAAAAATAAATAAAAAATAAAAGTGGATAGCAATTAAGATCTCTGGCCTGCCTACCTGCCTACCTACACACACAAGATAAAAAACTGAAATACAGTGAGAACTCTAACAAATTTATGTAACACATAACACTCTAGTCCACTGTGGCCTGGGGTTCCCACCCTGGACAGTACAGTAAGGGAAAGTCTAGTGATGATTCAAAGGGCCTACCGGGCAGCACTGAGGTGAACCTGCAGAGGTTAGCTCTCACCCACTGTCTTCATCTTTTTTTTTTCTTCTTCGTCTCTTTGTTAAGGTCTTCAGCAAAGTTTAGCCTGAAGACATCTCTAAGAGCTGCTGAAAGCTTTGTAAGGTAACAATTCATTTCTTAGCAACGAGAGGCCTGGGGCTTAGCTTCTCCTGTTCTGTCCCTTTCTACTGGCTGGAACAGGTTATGTGGTGTCAGGAATTGAGCTCAGGACCTTGTCCATGCTAGGCAGGCACTCCCAACACAACAAACAGTGCTGGTCTGAAGATGGATGCCAGAGAAGACAAGTCCTCAATGTTATGCTGCTACTTCTACCCTGCAACACAAAACTCTAATATTCAATGCGGAAAGAAGCGTTCTGTATACGTGAGACTCCAGGCCACTTTGATACTGATTTGGGACAAGGAACAGGTCCTTGCACTGTCAGCCCCTAGCCCCCACGAAGAGAAGCCGCTCCTACCTTCTGCATGCTGAGGCGAAGTTCTGATGTTCTTATGCTTCCGTCAGCAAATCTCAACTTGTCAAGATTCATGACAGATTCTTCCCCAGCATTTGGCTTAATTGGAGGAACTTTATCTCCTTAAAAAGAAGAAAGCTAGAATTTGGCGGATGTAGCACAACTATTTTTCTGTTTTGTTTTGAAGGTGGGGTCTTCTCCTAGTCCAGGCTGGCCTTGCTCCTCCTACTTCTGCCTCTGAGTGCTGGGGTTAAAGGCTTGCACCACCAAGCCAGGCACAACTGTTCTTTTTCTTTCATCTGTTAAACTAACCCATTAACTAAGACACGATGGACTTTGCTGTTTTTTTCAATAGGCTCTTTCCAGTTTTGGCAAATGGAGCTGTGTTTAGGTAAGATGACCAGCAGTGGCCACAGCCCGGAAACCATTGTCTCCCTCAGTTTGTTATTTCCAGAATCCCAATCGCATATATGCAACCTTGAGTCTGGCTCTAGGCATTCTGACTGAGATAATGCTGTGGGTAGGCATTTGTTCCTTTCATTGCTGAGTTCAAACATCTTAACATGTATTTGAAATCTCTCACATGTGAAGCTTAAGTCTTTTTTTTTTTGGTTTTTCGAGGTAGGGTCTTGCTCTAGTCCAGGCTGACTTGGAATTCACTATGTAATCTCAGGGTGGCCTTGAACTCAGGGCAATCCTCCTACCTCTGCCTCCCCGTGTGCCACCACACCCAGCATAAGTCATTCTTATGGAACTTACTTTTCTTTATTTTCAAAGCAGGGAAACCTCTGTTCTGAGAGAAGTTGGCCAAGTACAGAGCTATCCCGTGATGAGAGGAGAACTCCTGGGGTCAGAGAAGACTAATCTAAACTAGACTAGTCTAAACCCTGCCTGTGCAGCTGGCCAGCAATGACTGAGAACCAGGAACTGTCTGCACATGAAGCCTGCACTATGGCCTGCCCAGGCAAGTGCAACCCACATTTCTGATGACCTGCACCTTCTATCATCAGTGGGTCACGGCTGTTTCCATGTCATCACTACACTAGAAAGCACATACTATGTAAAAACTCTACAAATGACCCAGCAAAATTAGCATCAGGAAAGAGTAATGGGTGGTTTGGGAGAAGAAGGGTCCCACCACCCTCCTCCTAAGATGGCTTCTTACATTGGAGAAAATGAGGCAAGGCAGCCACCATGAAGGGTTCTGGGAGACTGGAGCTCGACAACCTCTTGCTCCTGCTGTATCTAAGTAGAACCATATTCCAGCACAATGCACATTTTATCCTATACATTACTTTAAGCTACCGTAAAAAGAAAACATCAACTTAAATTCATCCTACCCGTGAAGGGTGAGAGGGCTTATATCATTCCTTTTTAATGAAGCTTAGTTATATTTTGTTTTTAAAAGAGGCTAACATTTTTCTATTATATATTCATTTATACCAGCTATTAAAATCTTTTCCTGACAAAAAGTATACTAGTCAAGTAATAGTAATAAACTTCCCCTAAAAATAATAATTTCCTAGTAGTGACTTATAAGAATACAATGACTGTAATTAAGAACAATGACTGTAATTAAGAAAGAAATCTGACTAGCCAGGTATATTGGCACACAGCTTTAATCCCAGCACTCTGGAGGCTGGGGGAGGAGGATGATCATGAGTTTGAGATCAGTCTGGGTTAGAGTGAGACTTTGCCTCAAAACACACACACACACACAAACACTTGACACACTGCCCATGTCTGGTCTGGCTATTACCACCACATAGTCTTTGGATTTCTGTTTCTTCACATCTAGGGAAAAAACCAGACTTCCTCTATGGTCACTAAGCAAATTTCTGGCAAGAAATCAAGACTCTGTAGCCTCCTGACATAGCCTGGGGGCTTGCAGAAAACACTTACCAGGCCTGCAAGACTCTTCAATGCTCAAGGCACAGGCCCGGCCAAAGACTACAAGGTCCAGCAGGGAATTTGCTCCAAGTCGGTTGGCACCATGTACTGAGGCACAGGCGGCCTCCCCGCAGGCGTATAGACCAGGCACAACCTGATCCTGGCCGTTCACATGCGTCAGTACCTGCAGAAAGATTTCAGATGAGACCTCTGTGTCTGCACTCCACAGGTCTGCTTCCCCAGCACACTTATCCTGTGCCTGAGGTGGAGGAAGTAAAGATATGCCCACTGTCTCAGGGGAAACTCCCAATTCTTCCCCTGCCCCTGAACACTTGCTGTTGTAAGTTGCATGCTAGTACTTGCAACTTCACTCCCAGGTCCAAGGTTGACCTGACTAAGGAATGTGAACATTCCTAGGTGGTAAAACTTCAAAGGGATGAGGAAGACTGAGGGCTATTTCAGACCCTTTCATACACTGCTCATCTATAAAGGGAGACTAGGAATGTCAACTCCCTGCTATGACCAGGAAACCAAGCAGAGGGCCTGGTTGATGAGCTCTTGTGAGCTGCACACTACCCAGGCACTAGTCATAAAGACGAACAATTCACAAAGTTATTGTAAAAGTAATGAGATCACACAGGAAAGTAATTGTAAACTGGGAGAAGTACACAGTATTACAGCTGCCAGGGAAATTACCAAGCAGATGCAAGCCCTAGAACGTAGACCAGCCTCCCACTGTCCTGCAGGAGGAACGACTTATAATTAATGCAAACTAACAAACAATACTATACATTTTTTTTGGGGGGGGGGAGATGCCTGCTTTTGTCTCTAAGATTAAGGGGTTGTTTTGAGCTTGGCTCAGCACCATTACCTGCCCCTTGTAGTTGGTGGGAATCCCACCCATGTTGTAGTGCACAGTGGGGAGGACTGGGATGGGCTCCTTGGTGACATCCACACCAGCGAAGATCATAGCCGTCTCTGAAATGCCAGGCAGGCGCATGGCTAGCTGCTCAGGGGGCAGGTGGTGCAACTGCAGGTAGACGTGATCTTTCTCAGGGCCGCAGCCTCTGCAAGTGGAGCATTACAGCATTTGATCACCGGTGAAAAGGAATTCAGACACTGAAGCATGTGAACCTGAACACTGTTGGATTCTGAGGAAAATTCCCCATTTGTTTAATGGTTTCTTTCACATGAAGCACGTTTTGTTGTTGCTTTGCACACACCCCACTGTGAGAGTTTAGGAGTGAGACCCCACACGAGGTTGCCAAGCTCCTCTTTTAACCCCTCCCCAGTCAGAGCTTGCCACTATTAAGCTTGCTTGCTTCTTAGTAGGTTCAAAAATGGTATTGTTAATTCTTGTTTCTTAAACATATATGTACTTCTTCTGGTGCTTTTATTTTTTTAAACATGTATATAATTTCTGATGCTTTTTTTCCCCAAAATTCACACCCCAGTACCCTAACAGCAGTTAGGGTTATTTCTTCAGAGGGGAGATTGTGAAGGTCAGGTGTCTGCAGGGACCACCCCTCCCCTTCCAGCCCCTCCCCTGAATGGGAGGTGTCTAGTTAGAGCTACAACCTAGGTGATAAAACTGATTGGTCAGATATGAACCAATCAGCTGTCTCTCTGACTCACCTGGGGAGGACTTAAAACTAGCTTCCCTAGAGGAAGCTGGCCCTTTTTTTTCCCCCACATGGCCAGGCTGCAGAAGGATCTCTGAATTTCCAGGCCTTAAGAAGGTAAGGCCTTGCCTAGCTGGGGCGGGAGGGGCATGCTTCAGACTTTTTCCCTCATGAACTTCTCCTCATAATGGGAGCTTTCTGTTATCTTTTCTTGGGCTGTTTATTTAACTAAATACTGTAAGTTTTGTTAACTCTCTGACAGGTGTTCTCCCCACCCTGGTAGCTGGAGAACTCTGTAACTTCCCACATGATGACTGGGAAATTTCCCCATCCAACTCCCCTTTTCCTAATTTACTAAATTAGAATAAATGTGCAATTAAAATTTAATTCTGGGGCTGAAGAGATGGCTTAGCAGTTAAGGCGTTTGCCTGCAATGCAGAAGGACCTGAGTTCGATTCACCCGTGCCCACGTAAAGCCAGATGCACAAGAGGGTACATGTGTCTGGAGTTCATTTGCAGTGGCTGGAGGCCCTGTTGTGCCCATTCTGTCTGTCTTTCTCTCTCTCAAATAAATAAATAAAATATTTTTTTAAAATTTAATTCTGGGGCTGAAGAGATGGCTTAGTGGCTAAGGCGTTTGCCTGCAATGCAGAAGGATCAGAGTTCAATTCCCGTGCCCATATACAGCCAGATGCACAAGAGGGTGCATGTGTCTGGAGTTCATTTGCAGTGGCGCCCATATTCTCTGTCTGCCTCTCTCTCTCTCTCTCTCTCTCTCTCAAATAAATAAAATATTGAAAAAAAATTTAATTCTGTCCCTGTGTGCAATTCTTTGGCATTAGAGGACAAGAACTCGGAATAGGAGGAGGGGGAAGGGAGTATTCCAAAACTCTCCCCCCCCCCCCCCCCGTGTTGCTTACGAATATTAATTATCAGCAACCCGTATCACCATGTGTGTGGAAGCCAGGTGTTCTCTTACCTAAGTACTTCCAGAACTGCTGTCTGTCACTGGGGTTGCAGATGTGCATGGCCTCTTTTTTAAAAGCCTATTTTTTAAAAATTGTATTTATTTACAATGGGGGGGGGATAGAAGAAAGGAAGGAAAGGATGGGCATGCCAGGACCTCTTGGTACTGCAAATGAACTCCAAATGCATGTGCCATCTCTGTGCATTTGGCTTTACATGAGTACTGAGGAATCAAACCAGGCCATCAGGCTTTGCAGACATGCACCTTTAATCATCGAGGCGTATTTCCAGCCCCTCTCACCCAGATTTTTATGTAGAATCTGAAGAACTGACCCAGGCACTCTCCAGCCCAAGAGGCCCTCACGCTTAAGCAGCAAGTGCTCTTGCCCAGCCCCTCATCACATGTTTTTTAACCTCTAAGGTGTGCTAGGGAAAGCTGTGCTAGGACACAGACAAGAACACAAACACCAATCCCTGCACCCGCTGAGTTCCCTTTGCTCTTGGGGATCATGAGCTGCTGTTTTCTTTGGTAAATGGGTTAGAAAGTTCCACATGCCAAGTACCCCCAAACCCACCTGACTCCAATTGTCAAACCTGCATCGGTCTCTGCATTAAGATAGCAGGATTATAAAGCTCACTGAAAATCAAATAGCATACACACCCTGAAAGTCTGTCAGCAAAACACCTTTAGGTACTGAACGAAAACAACACAACTCATAAGGCTCATGTTCGAACTTCAGGCTAAGTGCCCCTCAGTATCATCCAGGGTATGACATACTAGCTCCTACACAGACACTGATGTGAATAAGATTCTCAAAAAGTAGGTATTTAGGGAAAGTAGGTATTTAGGGAAACACCATAGACTATAGTAGGAGATAACAGGTAGCTATACCCTGTGGGCAGGAGTAGGGCTATCTGTCCACAAAAATGCTGAAACACAAAAGAAACACCAGCCTCAAAATCAAAACATGTGACAAACAGCCACCAAAGAGAAAGGGGAAGGCAAAGAGGAGGTACATGCACCCACCTGCCCACACTACATGTCTCTAGATGAATCACACAAACCTTCCTTCACGAATCTCCATCGTCATGGACCGAGAGACCACGTCTCTGGATGCCAGATCCTTGGCAACGGGGGCGTATCTTTCCATGAACCTTTCACCCTGGCTATTGATGAGAATGCCTCCCTCTCCACGGCAGCCTTCTGTGATGAGACAGCCAGCTCCATATATACCTGCAGAAACCCAGGCCATTAAGATGCTCATAAGTGAATGACCATTCTGTACTTGTTTCAAGTGCCTAATTGTTTTTTTTGTTTTGTTTTTTGTTTTTTCGAGGTAGGGTCTCACTCTAGCCCAGGCTAACCTGGAATTCACTGTGTAGTCTCAGGGTGGCCTTGAACTCACGGCGATCCTCCTACCTCTGCCTCCCAGTGCTGGGATTAAAGGCATGCGCCACCACACCCGGCTGCCTAATTGTTTTTTAAAGATTGTTTCTGGGGAAAGGAAAGGGTATGAAAAGTGCATAATTCTCAAAATAAGAAAAGTAAAGTAGTAGGAAGGAAGTGTATATAATAAACAGTGCTGACAAAGCAGAAGAGATCGGGTCTAGGAAGAATGTGGACCATGACAGTTCTCTACTCCACACTCTGATTAAGCCTCATGGATACTTGACTTTAATTTAATATACATATATACATACATATTTACTTACTTCCACTTGTGTGTGTGCGCACACATACACATGGATACACCAGGATCTCTAACCACCACAAAGGAACATCAGATGTTCACATTACTTTGCTGCATCAAGCTTAGGTAGGTGACTTGAGAACTGAACCTAGGCCAGCAGGCTTTACAAGCAGGTGCCTTTCACCACTGGGACATCTTCTTAGCCCCTGACTTTTAATCTTTGAACATATATTTTTTAAAATATGTTTATTTATTTGAAGGCAAGAGAGACACTGTGGGTACACCAGGGCTTCTTGCTGCTGTAAACAAATCCAGACACATGAACCACTTTGTGCAACTTGCTTTACATGATACTAGGGAATTGAACCCAGGCCATCAGACTTTGCGAGCAAGCACCTTTAACCACTGAGCCAGCTCTCCAGTTCTTGAATATATTTCTATACCATGAAACTGTAATAACTAGTTTAGGCAGGAATAATCAGATGGAAAATTTCTATTAAAAGTAGAAAAAATGTGGGCTGAAGAGATGGCTCAGGAATTAAGGTACTTGCATGCAAAGCCTAACAATCAGAGCTCAGTTTCCCAGTATCCATGTAAAGCCCGATGCACAAAGTGGCACATGCATCTGGAGTTCATTTGCAGTGGCAGGAGGTCCTGGTATACCCATTCTCTTTCTAGCTCTTTCTGTGTCTCCCTCAAATAAATAAATAAATAAAAATAAAAAGTACAGAAAAAGCAAAAAAAGACAGTAATTATTGTTACAGATAAATATTATGCTATACCATTCCAGCTGCTGTCACTTAAATTCTATGTCTGCCCTGGGCATGCCTATCTTCAGAAGTGAGGCCACACAGCTAGCAAAGGCAGAGCCCAAGAAACCAAATCGTTTTGGGCTCACAAGGAATATCAAGTACTGAATTTTAACAAAAGAGCTACATAAATAAAGCAGAATTTGAAAGAAAATGTTCTTGAGTATACTAAGAGTTACAAGCTTTAAATAAGTACGTAAGCTCTTGCATTTCACCTTCCATTTTTCATAGTTCAATGACATTCTTTGGGTGGCTTATTTTTCATACATTGTACATACACATGAAATAGAGTGCTAAACACAGCATATGACAGGGAATCTAAAGGCTGGGCGACATGACAAAAATAATAAATAAAACCCAGAGCTGAAGACATGGCTCACCAGTTAAGGTGCTTTCCCACAAAACCTAACAACCTGAAGTTGATTCCCCAGTACCCACATAAAGCCAGATGCACAAAGTGATGCATGCATCTGGAGTTCGTTTGCAATAGCTAGAGACCCTGGTGTACCCATTCTCTCCCTCTGTCTCTCTGCTTGCAAATAAAAAATATTTTAAAAATATTTTTAAAGGGGGGCTGGAGAGATGGCTCAGCAGTTAAAGCACTTGCCTGTAAAGTTTGATTCCCAGTACCACATAAAACTAGATACACACAGAGTGGCTCATGAAGCTGGGCGTGGTGGCGCATGCCTTTAATCCCAGCACTTGGGAGGCAGAGGTAGGAGGATTGCCGTGAGTTCAAGGCCACCCTGAGACTACATAGTGAATTCCAGGTCAGCCTGGACTAGAGCAAGGCCCTACCTCGGAAAACTGAAAAACCAGAGTGGCTCATGAATCTGGAGACTGTTTTCAGCAGAGAAGAATCCCTGGTGGACCCATTCTGTCTGTCTTCTATCTCTCTCTGCTTATAAATAAATAAATAAATAAATAAATAAATAAAAATAAATAAATAAATAAATAAATAAATAAATAAACGAGAGCTGGGTGTGGAGTGCACACCTTTAACCCTAGCAGTGGGGAGGTAGGAGGATCGCTGAGAGTTCGAGGCCAGTCTGAGACTACATAGTGAATTCCAGGTGAGCCTAGGCTAGAGCGAGACCCTAACTCGGGGGAGAAAGAAAACTAGCTGAACATGGTGGTACATGCCTTTAATCTCAGTACTCAGGAGACAGAAGTAGAAGGATCATCATGAGTTCAAGGCCACCCTGAGACCACTAGTGAGCTAGAATTCACTCTGTAGTCTCAGGGTCAGCCTGGGCTAGAGTGAGACTCTACCTTGAAAAACCTAAATAAGTAAATAAACAAAAACAATACCAATAGCAACAAAAACCCAACACACTTGTTTTTCATTCTCCCCCTTTCTGCTGTCTTTCTCCTCTGAGTCAAGTCTGACAGCTGGAAAAGCTCACCTCTGCCACAACTAGCTCCTTGCTTCGTCCAAACTCCAACCCTAACTCTGACGTCAAATAAAGTTTGGTCTGGAACAATTGTGTTATCTACCTTTAAATGAGAACCCGAAACTCCTAAAACCAAAATCTATTATGAACTGCCTTTAGGGAACCAGGATAAAAATCTCCATGAGGACACAAGACAGAATACAGTAAGTGCTGGGTGTGGTGGTACATGCCTTTAATTCTAGCACTACAGAGGTAAAGGTAGGAGGATCACCATGAGTTCCAGGTCAGCCTGGGCTAGGGTGAGACCCTACCTCAAAAAATAATAATAATAATAATAATAATAATAATAATAATAATAAAGAAAAAGAAGTCAGTAATTAGAAATGTCTTAATACCTGAAATCATGAAAAGCACTATATGGGTAACATATGTTTACAGGACACAAGGGACCAGAGACAGACAGGCTACCTGTGGGATGGAACTGAATGAACTCTAAGTCCTGGCAGGGCAAGCCAGCCCTGGTAATCATGGCCGTGCCATCTCCTGTGCTGGTGTGGGCCGATGTGCAGCTGAAATAGGTCCGCCCATAGCCTCTGAAAACCAAAGAACACAGTGACTGACAGTAGCAGCCCACACCAAACCTTCTTTCTTTTGTAAACCTTTCTAATGGGACGAGTGTGGACTTTTAGGCACTCCTTGAATGTAATGCCCCACTGCCCCCCACCATGTATGCACACACATGGTGCATGCCTTGATGCTGCTACCCTGGGATGGGGCCTGAACAGGGAAGGGAAGGACATCCACTTCAGTGCTCTGTGTTGCATCAATTCCTCTGACAAGCATGCATTGTCTTGATTATCTCAGCCCTCCTGACAAGCTTTACTGAGTTATAGACAAAAACTGTATTTGCAAGGTAACTTATGTTCTGAATAATGTATACTGGTGTGATGGTTAAGCTCTGTTGTCAACTTGACCTCTTTAGTCATACTGGATGGGTCTCTGATGTGTTTTACAAGGAAGGCAGCCTCTTAGTATGGAGCAGGATGTAAGGAGGCTCAGGGGAGCTAAAAATAAGTGAATAAACAAACAAACAAATAAAAACAGCCCTTCCTGGGAAGGCAGTGCAGGAAGGAAAATTCCAGAGCCTCAGGAAGTCAATAATTCTAGGAAAGGGTTGCAAGTTCCTCCCTTAAGGTTATAAAAAGGGGAAGAAACTCTCTCTCTGCCCCCTGCCTGCTTGCTTTGTGTGTGTGTGTGTGTGTGTGTGTGTGTGTGTGTGTGTGTGTGTGGTGTTGGTGATGGCTTCTCTCTGTTTGGTCATATGAAAGGGGTCCATCCTCTTTCTCCATTATAGAGATTCTCCAGGATCTGTAACATCAGTAAATCCCTTCCTACCATAACTGTGCCTGGCGTGTGTGGCTGACTATGAACACTGGAAAATGATTTCTACAGGGAACATATTA
>PVHP010034149.1:0-19700 GCA_004024765.1 Zapus hudsonius
TTCTAGAAATGAAAAGCTAATCCTTGCATATATTCCGAATGTTGACATTTCACTGTATCAAACAACAAAAGCCCCACAACCATTAATATCTCCAAAGATACCATCAGAAATATCTTTAGTTATTGTGAATCTCTCAAGCTCTTAGGGGCAGACACAAGTTTTCTAAAACTCTTATTTTTTTTTCTTGAAAGCTTAAATTTTATCACTGGGAAGAGACACGGTCCATTGTTTTTGCAGTAGCAATGGGCTCCCTCCTCATCAGCAGATATGCATGCGTGCACCGCCTCTGTCCTCTGTGCCTTCAAGTGAGACAGTGCCAGGCACGGATGTGGCTGGTTCAGCAGCAACTTGAACTTGCACACAGCTTTCTTCTCTGAGCGCAGCTTCAGCTTGCCCAGAGAGCACCAGTGTTCTAGGCACGCCTCCCTCCAGTCTCAGAGGAAACTTCACAGTGTAGACTCAAGTGCCATCCTTTCAGACAAAGCCTGGTGGGTGCTGGCTCGTGTTTATAATCCCAGTGCTTGGGAGGCTGAGGCAGGAGGATTGCCATGAGTTTAAGGCTGGCCTGGGCAACAGAGTAATACCCTGTCTGAAACACCAAAATATTGTCATTTCATAGAATTATGTTTGCTGTGTCATCATCGTTCATATGAGAGCGCGGTAATAAATTCCTAAATGAAGCTGATTTTCTGTTTCTTCATGTTCTGCAAGGATGTTGTGGGCAGAGCACAGTGACCCTGAGGAGGGTTTCTGCCTCTGTGCTGGCACCTGGAATTTTACTCACAGTCGATTGACACTGTCCCTGAAAATGTGACAGAAAAAATAATAAAAATAATAATGCCATGTTATTTTGAAAGGAGTTTGGCCCTGGGGACTCTCTGATAGGGTTGTGGGGAACCCTGAGTTAACCACACTTTAAACACTGATGATTCAGAGAAACTTATATGTGTGCAGACGCTTTTACCATAGTATTTTTTTTACAATAATGAAAACTGAAGTCAAGGAAATGACCGTCACTAGGAGAACAGATGGACGCGTGCCTGCCTAGTGACACAGAGACATGCTACTCAGAAGGGACAGTGAGGGAAATGGAATTCTAGGTGTCGCACACATGCATACACATGCCTGGATAACAAAACGCCAGTAAAATGTAAGTTGTGGAATGGTGTTTACTGTGAGCTGCTATTTAAATGTCAAAGTTAAGTTACAAATTTAATGTTGTTTTATATACATAAATAATGGGTGTATATGTGTGTGTGTGCGTGTGTGTGTGTGTGTGTGTGTGTGTGTGTGATCACAGGTGTGTTAGTCTGACAGTGGGAAATTTATAACAAACATTTCCTTCTTACAGTTCTCTAGGCTGGAAAACACAAGGTCAGGGGTTAGCATAGGACACGTTCTTCCACTCTGTTCTTCTACTACAGAAGGCAGAAGGCCAAGAGAGCATGAGAGGGGGCAAACGCACTGATCACACACCCACCCTGGTGATAACAGCCTCCCTCCTGAGATAGGACATTAGTCCATTCATGAGTGCAGTCCCACCTCTCAAATGTCTCCAGTGCTGTCAACAACGTTGTCCTGGGGGAATTAAATCTCCAACACATGAGCTTTGAGAACACATTCAAACCACAGCAACTGCAGGAGAGAGAGAGAGAGAGAGAGAGAGAGAGAGAGAGAGAGAGAGAGAGAGAGAGAGAGAGAGAGAGAGAGAAGGGAAAGAGGAGGGAAAGAGGAGGGAAAGAGGAGGGAAAGAGATTTAAAATGTGATTTGCACTGAAATTCTAAATAGACTTTAGGATGACAATGATTCCTGGGGAAACAGGAAGGAAACGAGATGAGGGCAGGGTGCACCTGGCACTTCAGTTTTCCCTGACAAATTCTGTCTTCGTTCTCTGGAGCAAATATGGTGAAATGTTAAGGCTTGATAGAACTGGGTGATGGGTGTCATTATATCTTTCTCTTGCCTTTAAAGTATTATGTTATCAAAAAGTTTTAAAGAAGCTACAGAATAGAAAAGGTTTTACAGAAAACCTTGCACTTTTAAGGACCGACGTTCCCTTTCTACCCCACTGATGAGAAGCAGCACTAAACAGAATGAATGCTCTGTGCCAGGTCCAAGCTTTGTGGTTTTGTTTGCTCAGGGCAGGTTCTCACTCTGGCCCAGGCTGATCTGGAGCTCACTCTGCACGCTCACAACTACCTCAGCCTCCCAAGAGCTGGGATTCAATGAGTGCGTTACTACCCCTGGCTTTGATCCAGGTTTTTTGTTTGTTTGTGTTGTTTGTTTGCTTGTTCGAGGTAGAGTCTTACTCTAGCCCAGGCTGACTTGGAATTCACTATGTAGCCTCAATATGGCCTCAAACACATGGAGATCCTCCCATCTCTTTCTTCTGAGTGTTGGGATTAAAGGTGTGTGCCACTATGCCTGGCTAATCCAAGATATATATATATATATATATATATATATATATATATATATATATATATATATATATATATATATATATATATATATATATATATATATATATATATATATAGAGAGAGAGAGAGAGAGAGAAAGAGAGAGATAGAGATAGAGGGAACATGCCAGAGCCTCTTGCCACTGGAAATGAACTCCAGATGCATGTGCCCACCACTTTGTCCATCTGGCTTTTTGCATGGGTACTAAGAATCAAACCCTGTCTGTCAGGCTTTGCAAGCAATCTTCTTTAACTACTGAGCCATCTACTCAGCCACAATCCAAGTTTTCAAGTAACATTTGACGATATGGAAACTTACAAACCACAAGAAAAACAATTTCAAACACTTTTATGAGAATTCAGCAATTTTTAATTTTTTGGTCCTGTTTTCTTGTGTTTTTCCTATGTGCACACTTTTCCAGCCCCATTCCCTTTGTCCCTGTCCCTGTCTCTGCCCCCCACCCCCCCACACCTGTCCCTTACAACACACCACTCACATGTCTGCCTCTTACACACACACACACACACACACACACACACACACACACAGACACCATGCATGCACACTTGTGTTTGCTTTTGGCTTTGAAGCATGTCGTACAGTGGTGTGTTGTGTTCCCCAGTCTTCTGTGCTTTTTAGAGAGGGAGAACGACTGTTGAGATATGCATGCCTATTTTAGGAATCATCAACAGAAAGTGCCAAGTTCTATTGGCTTGATTATTGTAAGTAAAGAAAGGGAGGGGCAAGAAAAGCCCCACTGCCAGGTGACATTCGATATTAAATTGGGTGTGTATGTCTAAACACATGTGTGCTAATTGGAACAGGAAGTTGAATTTCTTTGTTCAACCACATTGCTGATGATATAGCTTTCCCCTAGCTAGAGACGAGCAGTGGTAATCATGAACAGGATGCAGAGAACAAAAAACTGTAGCTATCGACATTAAATGAAGGGTCTGGGGCTGTAGCTCAGGGCTTTCAAGGACCTGGGTTCACCCCAGAACCTCAACAATGACAGCAAACCAACAACAATGGCAAACTTAAATGCAGAAGCTATTTTTGTTTATTTCTAAGTCTAGATTTGTGTTACTTTGGACAGCTTATATGGGACTCTGATTAGTACGTTTTCTATTAACTAATTAATGCTCTTTTTTAATTTTAAGGTCAACATCATTAACAGCTTCCAGCAAGAAACCGATGGTCTTCCTAATCAAATGAAGGTGGGTTAGGATGACAGTTCTAATAGAAGAAGGCCGTCTCTACACTTCACTACTGACTGGGCTCTGTCTATGTTTGCTTGCAGAGAACAGAATAGTAACTAGACCTGTCCTGTTAGAGTCTCGGGCTATTGCCAGAGAGGCATGGAGGATGCTTTGGTGTCTAATTAGACTAGGAACAACCTGGGAACACTGGCAATCAAGCGCATAGCGCTAGCCTGGAGGCTTGTCCACAGCACATTCTTGTTTATGAGATTAAAATATCCTGTATTTGATATCATTCAGCACAGGGCAAGCAGCCTGATGCCAAGCATGTGAAACTCAGCCATGATTCCAGGCTGCCTCTGGACGCATAGTAGAGATCTTTTCATCAATTCACTCCATAACCAACTTACTTTTTGCAGGTAAAAAAAATCAATGTGACAAAAGTTAATTTAGCTAAAAGCTAAAAATACACACACACACACACACACACACACACACACGAGTCTGAGGCTTGAATCCAAGGCTGTCTGTCTGTCTTGCATTGTATATTTTCCTGGTAAGATGTAATCAAACAAACCGGGCAGGGCACTGATGACAGACCAAAGTAAGGATTCTATCCAAATCTAGCTTGGTGAACCTATGACCTAATTGGGTTTTCTTACAGGAGTGATGATGAGGGATTACTTGTAGCAGCATAGGTGACCCCCAAACAGCTATATTACCAGAAAGTCTCACCCCAGCATGGATGATGACTTCTCCAGAGCTGTCACATTCCATCGTCATATTCTCTAACACATCCTAAGACCATGAGCAGCTGGGGTAGAATTGCATACCTCCAGGAGTGGGGTATGGAGGGGCTTAGTGGATGGAACCTCGGGTGAGGGTCTGATGACCCTCCCACACCTTCCTTATTCGTGAGTCCCATCTTGTTGAGAGGCTCTTGTGGGAAATCACAGCTGCTCTGCCCGGGGTGGATGTTATGTTGGGAGGACAGCATCCTACGGCATTGTGTGTGTGTGTGTGTGTGTGTGTGTGTGTGTGTGTGTGTGTGTGTCTGCACTCCTGTGCATGTGTGCACTCATGCTTGCATTTACTGAAAGGGGGACCAGTGGACATGAGAAGCCTGTCAGCACAGAATAGACTTTCTTGTCAGTCATTTCAGGAGGGTTGTGAGAAGCTGGAAAGGAATAACTCTCTCAGCAGCTACTTGCAAATCTGCCATAGGACACACATTGGTACATCGCAGGCAATAGAACCCCTAAAGTTGTCTCACGACCCTTACACAGTCACCAGCTGGCCTGGGCCTCACCGCTTAGGAATGACAACAGCTGCTAAGGGAACAGACTTGCCATTTCCAATCTCGATGGCTGTCGTGTGTGAGAGAACGCATGCTGACTTAGCACGCATGGAGCCAGGGTGCTATGATCCCAGGCTGCTTGCCTCCTGGTCATCCTCATGGTTTTTGGCCTACTTATAACTTTCAGGGACAGAGCCATCAGCCTCTACAGCGATCCAAGAGAAGATGGGTTCTTACCACCCTGGAGCTCCAAGAGGAAGACCCTGGGCCCTTTCCCAAGCTCGTTGGTGAGGTAAGGCATATCCAGGCACTTAGCTGGTTTCTGGCCAGCATGCCCTATAGACTGACAGATCTTGAAAAGATTCATGTTGGGGACCCTTGAGAGAAAGAAGCACTATCATCGAGCTCCCTTCTAGGAGGAGTTTTGACCCAGCTGGCTTGCAATAAGCACGTCTTCCTTAATGCCTGTCAGCAGAGTGGGGTAGAAAGGACACTGGGCTGGCCTTCGGGATGCCTGAGTTCCAGAGATTGTGCAGCTTCAGCCTGGGCATGGAGCTGGACAGTAGACATCTCCCTGTGAGTGTGTGATGGGAATAATTCCAGCCTGTAAGAATGACTTCCCTCGCCCCATGCACCATGGCATCATTCAATTTACAGTCTCTGTGCAAATCAGAGGAGTTATTACTAAAAATGCTGTATTTCTGCTGGGTGTGGTGGGGCACATCTATGAAGCCCAGACTTCAGAAGGTTGAATCAGGAGGATTGTGAGCCTGAGGCCAGGTTGAGCCGCCTAGAGAGACCCTGTCAAGACAAAGAAAGAAACAAGATCATTCTGCTTTTTGGAAGTTCTGGCCACATGGAACCCACCTCTCCATAGGACACTACGTAGATGGGCTCATTTTGCCCCAAGTGTCACCTCTCCCACCCTCTGCTGCTTCCCTCATACCGAGGCTGCACATGGAAAAGTCTCACATGGTGTCAGATGCCAGAATCTCTCACTTGGCTGGGGGAGCTCATTTCTACTCCCTTCCTGGTGCCAGTGAATTAGGCGCTGATTAAGTTACCTTAGAACTATGACATTCTAACATTCTTAGAAAATAAACATTTTGGATGTTTTCATTATTCATGAAACTAGCACCAGTCTAAATAACAAAGATTAGCAAGCGTTTTCAAGGCTAAAGGTTGAAGTGTATATTCCAAAGAGTCAGACAGACCAAGTTGGTTCCTAAGCCTACTTAACCATGTCCTTGCTGTGGGAGATTTCCTCAGTGCGTCCTCACAAACGCAGCGAGGACTGTCCTTGTCCCAGCATTATAGTATTGCTGTAAAGGACTAGAGTCAAGCAAGTAAGGCTCATAGTAAACCAGCTCAGAAAACTCTTTAAAAAATATTGTTATTTATTGTTTACAAGGCGACTGAGAGAGGGAGAGAGAGAGAGACCAGGCCTCCTGCCATTGAAAATTAACTCCAGATACATGCATCTCTTACATCTGGCTATACCTGGGTGCTGAGGAATTGAACCTGGGTCGTCAGGTTTTGCAAGCCAGCTCCTCAAACCACTGAGCTATCTTTCTAGCCTCCAAGTTCATTCTTACAAGTGAGCTGTATGGGCTTTGTTTCTTTATTTCAAGAGATAGTCAATATTAGCAAGTTGGTATGTGTTCTTCTAGATCTTTCTCTATTGATTTAGGAATGTGAATGTTTATTAAAGAACCAAGATCTTTGAGGGTGGGGAGATGGCTCAGCAGGTGTGAGCACCTGCTGTGTAAATGTGAGGACTTGAGGTCCATCCTTAGAACCCATGTAAAAGGCTGAACATGGCTACACATGCCTAGAGCCCCAGCACTGAATGGGAGGACCTCTGGAAATCTCTGGTCAGCTGGTCTAGCAGAAACCCAGAGAGCTCCGAGTTCAGTGAGAGGTCTTGTCTTGAGGAAAGAGGCAGAGGAATGAGAGAGGAGAACACTCATTGTCTTTCTCTGGCCTCCACACACGTGTGCATGGGATGTCGGCATTTGCACGCACAGGTGCACACACACGCATGTGGACACACACATGCACACATGCACATGTACATGCACACATACACATGCACATACATACATACACACACACACACACGAGCACGCATACACAAGCATGCACACTGTGTTCGTATTCTGTGACTTTCCCTCCTTGTTTAAGGATGCGGCCTCTTGGGTGTCCCTTTCTTTTGAGTGTGTCAGACAGTGTCCCCGCCTATGGAACAGCGTACCAGTACCATCACTAGACATTCGTGCCATTTCCAACTTCTCACTGTTGCAGATGGTACCTCTATGCCCACAACTTCGTAGTTACTGTTTTCCTCAGCATGAGATTGCTGGTAGCTGACTCCTGGGACACCTCAGGTCCTGAGTGTGACAAGTGCCATGGTTTATTCTCATGTTCTTTCATTCATTCTTTCCTTTCTTCTCCTTCCAGCTATTTAACAATATGTCCAATAACATGTCACTGATGTACCTAATCAGTGGACCTGGAGTGGATGAAGTTCCCGAGATCGGATTATTCTCTATAGAAGATGACCAGAGTGGAAAAATATATGTGCACCGTCCTGTTGATCGAGAAATGACACCATCTTTCATGGTACTAAAATTTGGGAATGTTTAAGATTGGGTTTAGTGAAAGCTCTTATGGGCTCTTGTAGGACGGTTGCGTTTGGTAATATGTATTTGGAATATGTACCAGGATCTGAGAGATTGTTGTGATATACATTGTGGCAAACGCTGGAGGTATAATCAGGACTTGGGTTAATTTTGGAATCTTCTTTAGAGTACAGTGATGTCTTCAAGGTATGTGAGGTGATGTCCATCTACACTCTCATGACCACTGTCCTCCCAGGATTAGGAGATCTGAAAACATTTGGGAAACAGAGGCACAGCACGTCTGTGAAATCCTCTGATTTCATTTCTGATGGATGACATTTAGAATGTGGAGACCAACTACACACAGACCCCAGTGGCTGCCCAATAGCCAACAAAAGAGGACTTGCCTACCTGTTGGCAACGTCTTGTGAGTCCAGGTGTCCTTCATGATCTCACCCCTGTAACCATGGTTTTCTATGAACTTGAAATTCAAGTTCTAAACAAGGAAAGGAAATTATAAAGAAAAGAGCCCCAAACCACAGAGTGGTAGATCATGTTACCCACCGACCTTGGCTTCTTGGGTCACCATCCTTTGTTCCTCTTGTGGAGCTGTGGGAACCAGGCTTGGCTGTTGGTAAACTTCTTCAGGGTGGGAAGATGTTGCTTAACCTCTAAGTAAAATACTCCGCGAAGCTTTCCCCCAGTGGCATCAAAATACATGCTCAACGATAACAACCCTTCAAGTGACCAGTGGGTTTTGAGTTGTCATTTTTAAACAGAAAGAAATGGTCCCAAACTCAACCAGACAAAGACCCTGTGGCTCTTCTCTACCCACATGAGCCTCTGCCTCTACCCCTGTGGAATGCACAGTGTTGTTATAAAGAAGAAACATGGGAAGGATGGTAAATGGCACATCTCAATCTTTAATGAACAAAGAGATGACCTGGGGATGGTGATGCAATAAGTCAGTGGGCATAGTCTGCATCTCTAATGAGTTCTGTGGCAATGCTGGAGCTGCAGCTCACTGGGTGCTGCATGTTGACTGGAGTGGAACTGTGCACAGGAACTGCAGGTCACTAGGTGCTGTGTGCTGAGTGGGGAGGAGCCGTGACAGGAGCTGCAGGTCACTGGGTGCTGTGTGCTGAGAGGGCAGAAGCCATGCATGGGAGCTTGTGTGCTGTGTGCTGAGTGGGGTGGAACTGTGTACAGGAGCTTCAGGTCACTGAGTGCTGTGTGCTGAGTGGGCAGGAGCCATGCATGGGAGCTGCAGGTCACTGGGTGCTGTGTGCTGAGAGGGCAGAAGCCATGCATGGGAGCTGCAGGTCACTGTGTGCTGTGTGCTGAGTGGGGTGGAACTGTGTACAGGAGCTGCAGGTCACTGAGTGCTGTGTGCTGAGTGGGCAGGAGCCATGCATGGGAGCTGCAGGTCACTGGGTGCTGTGTGCTGAGAGGGCAGAAGCCATGCATGGGAGCTGCAGGTCACTGTGTGCTGTGTGCTGAGTGGGGTGGAACTGTGCATAGGAGCTGCAGGTCACTGGGTGCTGTGTGCTGAGTGGGCAGGAGCCATGACAGGAGCTGCAGGAGCAGTATCATTCCTATGTCATTGTGGTCATTGCTAATTGTCTCTTTAAACATTTCTGACACATGTGGGCACGTTGGCACATGTTCAGCATGTGTGTGGGTGCAGGTGGAAATCCACACGTGTGGTATGTGTGTGGAAGACAACCTTGGTCGTCATTCCTCAGGAACACTGCTCGCCTGTTTTGGTGAGATGCAGTCTTTCATTGGCCTAGAGCCAATAGTTAGACTAGAGCAGCTGGCCAGCAAACCGGAGGATCTGCCTGTTTCCACCTCTCCCATGCTGGGAGTGTGGGGTCATACCACCATGCCTGGCATTTTTCCGTGAGTACTGGAGGTCAACCTCAGGTCTTACTTGCAAGGCAAATTCTTCTCAACTAGATCTCCTGGCCACTAAACACTTTAAATATTTTCTATTTTAACTATTTATTTGTGTGTGTGTGTGATATGTGTGTGATGTGTGTGTGTACAGGTGCATGTGTGCCATAGTGTGCAGGTCATAGGTCAGCCTTGGGGTACTTCTCCTTCCATCTTCTGAAGCAGGATGGGTCTCTTTCACCATGACTGCTTGCATCCACATTCTCCTGGCTCTGCCTCCCCTTGCTGCAGGCGTGCTGGGATTACAGATGCATGCCCCACTTCCCTCCAGCTTTCCATGGGCACTGAGGAGAACTGAATCTGGGTAGGAAGGCTGGCAAGCAAGTGCCTCTAGTTGCTGGGCCATCTCCCCAGCCTGCCTCTGCACATGTTGCATGATGTGTTTTGGGCAGGTTTTCACATTCATGTGCGACTTTGTGACTAGAAGCTGAAACACTGCTTAGGTTCAATTCCAGTGAGAATGTTCTAAAATTTGGGATTGAGACAGTTGAGTTGTACATGTCACAGATAGATAGATTCCCAGCACAATTTAGAGAAAAGTGACAGTATGTGTCACTTTCACCAAAGGAAGATGCATTTTAACTGACTGGTCATTTACCTCAAGATTTCAAGCCCCTATGCTGGAACTTCTCTGGTGAGCAAATTCATGTTTCATTCTCCCTAAAGCATTGATCACAGTTATATAAAATCGCCTTTGTATATAAACACGATGCCTGCTTCCTCATTTGACTCTAATTAATCTTTCCCAAGGGAAGAGAGGGTGGGAATTCTGAGCTGGCCCCATCCCACCCATCATTCTCTGTCCCATTACTCTGCTTTGCTTCTGAATATATCAGCATTGCCCAAAAAGTCCATCTCTCCCATGACAACGTGAGTTCTCAGAGGCGAGAGATGCTGGCCTCATTCACAGCCATGTACCTGGGCTAGAGCAGGACTCTTCACATGGAGTATCTCTGCTGATTGAGTTGGAGGAATGAACCAGGCTGGTAAGATGGAGTCAGCCTTCAGAGTGCTGTGGGTTGACTCAGACCTACAAACAAGATGTGTGTGAGTCCCATTCCATGGTGGCTGTGAGTGTCAGAGTGACCTTATAGGAACACAGGGTCTTTGCAGATGTGATTGAGTGAAAAAGAGGTCACATTGAAGTGGGGTTGATCAATGTCCTTATGAGAGGAAGGAGACTTGAATGGTGAGGTGGACCTGGGGGGCAGTGATATGTGACTGCAGTGACAAAAACATCCATCAGCCAAAGCATTGCCAGGCTTACCAGCGGTCAGCAGCCGCAGGAGAGAGACCTGAGTTGCGTGCACCTGAGAGCCTCTCAGGACCAGCACTGGATTTCAGCTCCAGCCTCCAGAGCATGGGAATAAATTTTAATGGTGAGCATGAGAAGCTGTCCTCTGTAGGAGCAGAGGAAGCCGTTGGATGAGGGTCGCCGGACATGGGAAGCGGCATAAGCACAGTGTCTGTCGCACGAGAGCCACACAAATGGAGCATCCTGGCCTAGCCATCTGCCTCTCCACACTGACATTGATTATTGGTTCTGACAGGCCATAAAGACGAATTGCTATTAAAAATCGAGCTACCCTATCACAGCTGCACAGGGACATTTCAGTAGCAAGCTGCTTTCCCGAGTACCCCGAGGGGAAGACGTCCCTACAACTAGACTGAACATTTAGAAGTTGAGTTTGGGAGGTACAAGAGGAGATTAGCTTGTCACTGCAGAGAACATCTAAGAAAGCTGTAACACTCATTCAAAACTCAAAAGCAAGATTGAAGACAGAGTCGTACAGGGAAAAAAATGTATCTTTTGTTGCTTTTTTTCTGTGTAGGAATCTTTTCTACTTACTAAATATGCTTAATTTCATAGGACACAAATACCCCACAACCCATCCTTTCCCACTCTTCCACATGATTATTGATCTTCCACTGTGCACAGTCATCCTTGCCTGCTTCTAGCTCATGCCTGTGAGCGATTTTGTATTGTGCATTTGGCATTTAAGATGTTTCCGTCTGCTCACTTGGGTGTGAGGCTATAGATCTTGTGCGTGTAATTTCAAATGGCCATATGGCGATCCATCACGTTAATGCCGCATGGTTTGTTTATCCCAGGGTATAAATCTTCAGGCTATAACAAAGGCTGAGAGCCCTTTCCAAGTACAGAGAATCCCCGTGGTATTTCCTTGCTCCATTGTGACTGAGCCTCCTGGAATTTTTTTTAGCATCTTGCCAGTGAATAAACAGCACTTGTGTTTCTCAGGCACCTTCCAGAACGAAAGGTCTCAGATGTAGCTTTTAGGATAATAAATGGAATATAAAATAATAAACATAAAACAAACACATGGCTCTTGTTTAAGTGGGAGGATTACCGTTGGCCTAGTTTGAAAGCCAGAAGTCAGGGTGATTAAGGAGAGAAGAAATGCCAGCGTTGCCATAAATTATGGAGGAGAACCGAGCAGCAGTGTGGGAGAGAGCCAATTTGCGTGCAAAAACTTTAAAAAAAATTCATGTTAGAGTCTTCGAAGGGGAGTTGCTCAGGAGCAGAAGCCCTGCAGCATTCGTCGGCTTGCCAGGGAGGCAGAGAGCCGATCTGGAGGAGTCTTGGGCTGGCCCCTGGGAAAGGCTGCCTGCCCTTGGCCCTGAGAAGTCCTGGTGAGAAGCAGATAAGACACTTGTGCCTCTAGAAATGGGATCTAGGCCTCTCTTGGGGCCTCGTTCTGGTGCAGTGCAGAACCCCGCATGCCCCTGAGGAGAGGAGTCCTCTTACCAGAACCCTGCAGGCCCTGCTCTGTCTGTAATGAGCCTGTTTCCCTGGGTGCCCCTGCACCATTCAACCAGAGGACCTTGTCTCTGCCTCCTCAGCACTGGGGTTACAGGCATATGCTATTTTCCAGGCATTTTACCTTGTTTCTGGGGATCAGAACTCAGCTCCTTAGCACCAAGCACCTAGCCACAGAGCCATGGTTATCCCAGCTTTACTGTTTAGAAGTCATTTTAGATTTGCAGACAGTCAAATGGGAAATACTGAGTTTCCATCTCTATTCCACTCTATTTTCCTGTCCTAAGCATCTTGCAAGGGCATGGTGTGTGCTTTATAACGGACGGGGGGGTTCACCTCTCAGAGATGTTCCCGTGTTCTCTTGTCATCACACATTGATTTTCAAATGTTGACTCAGTCTTACATTCTCAGAATAAACCCATTCTGTCCCATGCTGTCCTCTGTATATTTCCATGACATTTTGGTGAGGCCCTTCAGACAAGGTCTCTCTATGTAACTCAGGCTGGTCTGGAACTCTCAACTCTGCTACCAGAGGCTCCTGAAATTACGTGTGTACCAGTATGCTCAATTGCACTGGATTTTTGCATCTAGGTTTATGAGGGATATTGTGTTGTGGCTTTTCTTTGACTTTAAAAACATCTGCTTAGAAGCTGGGTGTGGTGGCGCATGCCTTTAATCCCAGCACTCGGGAGGCAGAGGCAGGAGGATTGCCATGAGTTCAAGGCCACCCTGAGACTACATAGTGAATTCCAGGTCTGCCTGGGCTAGAGTGAGACCCTACCTCGAAAAACCAAACCAAACCAAACCAAACCAAACCAAACCAAACAAACAACAACAACGAAATATCTATTTGATATTTGAGTAATGTTAACTTTATATGCTAATTTGGGAAGTTTTTCTTCCTTTTGTATTTTCTGGAAGACATTGTATTGAATTGGTATTAATTTTTCCTCTAGATTTTGCTAGAATTTACCACTGAAGTCATTTGGGCCTGGATGTTTTAATTTTTCTTTCTTAAAATAATTTTAAGTTCCCAGTTCCACTTCTTTAATAGATACGATTTGGGTTATCTCTTCTCTATTGGAAAATTTCAGTTTTCATTTTCCTATTTCAAGAATTTGATCCATTTTACTAAATTGTGAAATAAAGTGACAGAAACTTGTTTTACTAAGTTTTATTGACTTTCTTGTGTATGTAGGATCTATACTGGTGTCTCTGATTTCTGTCTTGATAACTGTGGTGGTTTGAATGAGTGTCCCTCATAGCCTCATGCACATGGACTAGTAGTTGGGTCCCAGCTGGGGGAAATTTGGAAGGTGCAGCCTTGCTGGAGGAGGTGTGTTTCTGGGACAGGGTGGATCCTGAGGTTTATTAGCCCAGCTTGCCCGAGCTAGCCAGCTCACTCTCTTTCTTTCTCCACCATGAGGAAGCTTCCCCTCAAAACTTTAAGCCTAAAATAAACCCTTTCCTCTCACGCACTGATTTTGGTCAGGTCTTTTGTCTCAACAATGTGAAGGTAACTGCTACAATAAGGTCTTTTGCACCCCTCATCAGTATTTCTAGAAGTTGTTGGTCTTTTCACGGATCATTCGAAAGAATTCTCTTCTAATTTCGTGACTCTTATTTTGTTGTCTTCTGTTGCCTTCGTACCTACTCTGATCTCTCTCAGTTCCTCCTGTAGGTATGTTTGAGTTTAATATGCTTTCTTCTTAAACATTTCTCAAGATATGAATTTAACTTACTGGAAGGAAGGACTTCTGATGGACGTGTTTGAGAAGCCCTGGTCATTTCTGTTCACTACAGAGTCGAGGACAGTGACCCTCTCAGAACCCACATGCGTCCTGGACTCTGTGGTTCCTTCTAAACATTCACTTTCCCAAAGCCTTGTGTCTGCTCTCTGCAAGGTTCAACATGCCTTCGTGTCTTCCTTTCTCATGAGGGCACTGACCAGCTGTGGAAGCTGAGGCTTGGTTGTATTAACACATGAAAATGATGCTGATATTGAACCTAGAAAGAGCTGGTGACTTTTTTCCAAGCCCATCACATTGGTTTGTTCTACATGTTTCTTGAGCAATGATTCTACTCCAGCCTGATGCTCAGTCCCCAGGGCCACATGCACATCAGTAGGATGTGGTTCACGTCCTGGGGATGTCCAGTCGAGTGGAGGTGACGGTACTAAAGCTCCCTGCGTTGATGGGTGTTTGATCTGTGTCCTCAAGCAAGCAGGGCTGAAGTGTTCACACAGCTGTCTGCTTCCTAGGTTCGCTTTGATGCCATGGACCGTTCAACAGGGAAACTTGTGGACGAATCTTTGATTTTCCACATTAGGATCAAAGATGTGAATGATCACGTACCCCAGTTTCCCGAGGAGGAATTTAACCTCAGCGTGAAAGAAAGCCATGCTGCAGGTGTGTGCAAGGGTGTGTGTTGGGGAGGGGGGCTGGGCCATTTCCTCCTGTCTTTGTTCTATAAGGGCTTTTCCTACTTTGAATTCAGTGGTCATCCTTAGGAAGGCTTTTTGCTGCTCACATCTCAAAGGTCACATACAGGCCCAGGGTCGGTGATGGTGTTGTATCTTGGCAGTGGAACTGCGTAGAAACTGTGCCAGTTGAAAGAGCTGGTGTTTAAATGCCAACCTAAAAACAAAGCCTCATGCAGTGAGAGTTAAAGACAGGGCTGAGGTCTAAGATCTGCACACATGCAAGTTCCTCATCTGAAGGATTGTAAGGAAATGATCCTTGGTGGCTGAGAGTCAGAGACCGAATCATTATAGCCAGACTATGGCTCCCAGGAGGACTTGCCTTTATAACAATAAAGCACTGTTTATATTGGGATACGTCTTTAATGTTTTTGGAAACTTCCAAGAAATGAAAAGATAGAAATAGCACATATAATAACACCACCAACTAGAGATGGGTGCCACGCTTTCAGTCACATTTGTCAGTATGTTTCTTTGTAATTTTGGTGCATGTGTGTAGTGTGTGTGGTGTGGTATGTGAGTGTATAACATATGCACACGCACACACTCCATGCACATATAGGTGGAGGCCAGAGGAGGATATTGGGTGTCCACCTCCCTTGACCTTCTGCTTTACTTCCTTGAGACAGAGTCTCTCACTGAACCCAGAGCTGCCATTTGCTTCGGTTAGACTGGCTGACCAGCGATTGTGTGGTCTCTGCTCTCCCCATAGGACTAGGGTTATGTGCATGTGGCCATGCTCAGCTTTTTATATGTGTCCTGGGGATTTTTATTCATGCTTGCCTAGCAAGTGCTCTTACCTACTGAGCCATCTCCCCAGTCCCTTCTTTGCAAAAAATATATATATATATATATTTGTTATGTATTTGCAGGTTTTATATATGAGTACAAACATATTCATAGATGCATACATTTTCTCTTTATGAAAGCAGGAAATGTACATGCACATACATTAATATTTTAGTATCTATAGATACCAGTATATTCTTATGTATATATTTATGAATTTCTTCTTCTAAAAATGCTGTTCTGCTGTCTGTAACCTATCACACTGTCCCATAGCGTCTTGTGCAATAGCTTGTTTTATGATAGAGTTTAAGATATTTCACCCATCTCTATTGTTGAGTATTTTATTGACAGTTCTTGTTATTATTGTAAAATGTGTTTTAATGGAAATATTTGAGTCAAACTTGCGTTCCGGTCAGGCATCATTCCCTTTGCATAAATGCAGGGAAGGGGACCTGCTGGCTCGTAATTGCTCAGACTGATTGGTCCACCTGCAACACACGAGGCTCTGATGTCCTGCCATTACCTTTATGTGCTTGAGTGTTTGGATGTGTTTCTTAGATATTTATGTATTTTTTTTGTTTCTTTATTTCCTTTGTTCATTTTCTGTTGGCATGTCTTTCTTTTTCTTCTTGGTTATTACCTTCTTGTTCTAGGTAAAGAAAGCTTATCTTATATTTCAAATGTTTCCCAGATAATCATTACTTTTTTAAATATATATTTATTGTCCATAATGAGTTACATTATTTAGTGGGCTAACAATGCGTTGTTATCCCGACTTCCCCAATTCCCCCCCTCCCCATCCCTGATCAGTTGGATATCCTCCTCCGTGGGCTGGCTGTATTAGTCCTTGTGGCAGGGGATCCTGGATAGCCTAGTACTCAGCCCTGTCTTCCTGGCCCAAGTGTGTTGTTACTGATGGGTGCCATGCCTCCGGACCGTCTCCCCCACCACAGCTCTCACAATCTTTCCGCCCCCTCTTCCGCTCAGTTCCCTGAGTCGTGGTGGGTGAGTATTAAGGCTGCTTTAATGTTGCGAGCTTAGAGGTCCTTGTGTCGAAAATCCTTGGTTCCTGTCTCAATGGCCTATCCTGTGTTGATTGAATGGCTGTGGTTTTAAACTTTGTGTAGAGCTTTTTTTTTTTTACTCTATATTTTCAAGCTTAAAATGATTTATCAAGTTTGTCCTTACTTCATTGGCAGTCATCATGAGAAACCTCTTTGAACTTTACAGTTATTTAAACACCCACCTTTATTTTATTTTATTATTTTATTTTATTTTATTTTATTTTATTTTGCATGGTGTGGTCTGATTTCACTCACTGCTGTATTCCCCAGTTCCCTGTAGCAAAGACTGTTCTCCTGCTGGCTCCTGGGGCTGTCTTTAACCAACAGCAACATTTTTTGAGAAGTAACATTTTTACAAACTTCTTTCTAGGTCAACCTATTTTTCAGGTGTTAACTGTTGATTTGGACCAAGAAAACACTCCAAATTCTCAAGTCCTTTATACCCTCATTTCTCAAACACCATCATTGAAAGAAAGTGGCTTCCGGATTGATCTCATGAGCGGAGAGATTCAACTCTCCGGCTGCTTGGATTATGAGGTCATGTCAGTTTCATTATTTAATAGCAATCAAAGCCCGTTGCCTGTCTTAGAGTCCCAGACTGGGGTTTGCCCTTGCAGTTGGGAGTCTTCTCTAGTCTTCCTGTGGAAATGCCTGTGTTAATATTTCTCTTCTTAACACACCTTTCCCCCCCCCAACAGACTGCTCCTCGGTTCACACTCATAATAAGAGCGAGAGACTGTGGAGAGCCATCCTTGTCATCCACGGCCACAGTTCACATCAACCTGGAAGAAGAAAACAACCACATGCCCACCTTTACCCAGGACAGTGTAAGGTGCTCGCACTGCCTGAATTCCAAGTTCCAACACAAATGGGACCCAGCCCCAGGCCCAGAGTTGCTGGGTCATGCACCAGGCCCATGCCCTCCCAAGGTAGCTACACTGGGACCCTCAGGTCAAGCCCAGGTGAGCTAGAGTCACCAAGTCCCATCAGGCCAAGACCAGGTGAGCTAGAGTCATGGAAGTCCTATCAGGTCAAGGCCAGAGTCACCAAGTCCCATCAGGCCAAGACCAGGTGAGCTGGAGTCACCAAGTCCCACCAGCGACATACTGGCAGGTCCATTTCTCCCTTTACTGTTTTCTGCTATTTTTTAACTTTCAGGGTTATCCTTGGGAACTGAATCCTCTGTCTTTGCTAGTCCAATGTTCTTACTGAGCCCATAAACTTACATTTTTTATAGCTTTCTGCTCCAAAAGCTTCTACAAACATTGTGTTGCAGTCAGCCACACTCTGCTGGGATGAATCTCCAAACCAGGCAGAGTTTATTTGGGAGGAAAGGTTTTATTGAAGCTACAGATCCAGGAAAAGTTCCATAATGGTGAAAGAGGCTGCTCCTCTTTCAAAGGTTAAGAAAGAGAGAGGTAGGGGGAGAGACTCATCACCAATACCATACCAAAAAAAAAAAAAAAACCACAGAGAACAGGCAGGGGACAAAGGCAGAGAAATTTCCTCCTTACATAGCCTTAGGGTGGGGTCTTCCAACCCTATATCAACATAATGGCTTCTCAAGTCTCTGGAATTTCCTTCCTACACTGTCCACACAGATAGGGATGTTAATTACTAGATTCCCTGAGCCTCTTTACATCCTGCCCCCTACTGAGAGGGTTGCCTTCCTGTAAACATCCTCAGAGACCCACCCAAGATTACTAAAAATATCAAGTTGACAACAAAACTTAACCATCACACATTGCTTATTTCATTTCACTTTTGTGGGCATGTGCATATGTGTGTATGTGGGTGAGCACATGTGTGTGGGGAAGCACAGAAGTGTGTGTGCATGGGGAGACCAGAGGTTGATGTCAGGTGCCTTCCATGGTCATTCTCTTCTATGCTTCACTGAGAGACAGGGTCTCTCATTTGAGTCTGGAGGTAGAAGATTCAGCTAGTTTAGCCAGCCAGCCTGCCCATAGACTGTCTCAGCCTCCCACATACTGGGATTATGGGTGGCTTCTGTGCCCACCCTGAAGTTACATGGGTGCTTCAGATCTGAACTCTGGTCCTCATACCTACACAGCCAGTGTTTTCCAACTGGACCATCTTCCCAGCCCCTCATTTCATGTTCCGCTATTGAAACTACCATGTGATTCTATTTTAAAGATGAAACTGAGGCTACAGATGAGGAGAGTCTGGAACTTTGGGTTGAGATTGATTCCCATTCCAGGGTCCCTTGTGGAGACTATATAGCAGGTTCACCATTGCACCCCACACCCACAGTTCTTCAGTTTTGATGTTGTTGTTTGGATTCTTGATTTTGCAAGGCTGGTGTGTGTGGGAGAATCCTTTCCAGTAGATTCTCTGTTGCTGGCTGAGGCAAGGCAGGGCCGGGCCTGGCAAGTGGACACATTTCCCATGGCCATCCTAGCTGGTTGTGTAGTTGCTGAAAGCTCCTGGTCCCTCCCGCTTCTCTGCTGGGTCTCCCCTAGCTTAATCATTCCTTGCACACTTCACTTTTTAAAACTATTTTATTTATTTGCAAGAGTGAGAAAGAGAACTAGAAAAGAAATGGGCACACCAGGGCTTCTAGTCACTGCAAAGGAACTCCAGATACATGTGCCACCTTGTGTATCTGGCTTTATGTGGGTCCTGGGGAATCAAACTCAGGTCCTTCTGCTTTACAAGCAAGTGCCTTACCCACTGAACCATCTCTTCAGCTCCATACTTCACTTTTGATAGAAGAGTGAGTGTGTTGTATATTACTTTGCCTCATTTTTCCCCAGGGTATTTTTTTTTGGTGTGGCTCCTAGTTCACCATCTTAACCAGCAGTCTGTCTGTCTGTCTGTCTGTCTGTCTGTCTGTCTGTCTGTCTGTCTGTCTGTCTGTCTATAGGACAGATATCCAGTATGTTTTCTTCTTTCTTCTGACCTCTCTCAGGCTCTATTTTTTCATTGATTATTACTTTTTTAAAATCAGTATACAAAATGAGTTGCATTGTGACATTTTC
This sequence comes from Zapus hudsonius, assembly GCA_004024765.1. Taxonomy (NCBI): domain Eukaryota; kingdom Metazoa; phylum Chordata; class Mammalia; order Rodentia; family Dipodidae; genus Zapus; species Zapus hudsonius. The sequence goes on from PVHP010034149.1 coordinate 19,647, forward strand.
ATACATATATTTCATCATTCCTTGCTCATATTGGCCCCCTTTCTGTATGTCCTC